>JAULAV010003422.1:0-50003 GCA_030789695.1 Scilla litardierei
TGCGAAAATTTGAGGGGAGCTCGGTTTTCGCTTGTTTTTGGAGCTGCTGGTTGCGTTTTTTAGGGTTCTTGATGGGGGTTTTCTTCCCCAAAGGCTAGGGAGAAGCTTGGAGGCCATTGGAGCTTGGGGAAAGCTTGGAGGAGGTGCTAAAGTGGAAGGGAGGCTCATTTGGGGAGAGCTTGGGTGATATCTTTCTTCCCCACTTTTGTAAATTGATATCTCACTTTTGTATGAAACTTTGATGAATCTTTTGAATGAAATTTCCATCTTGTTTGCTATGATTGTGTAGTGTTAGTGTGCTTGGGTGGTGATTCATTGGGTTGGATGTTAATGTTTGCCCTAATTCCCTCTTGCCCAATTTTCATTGTTGATGTTGGAAGTATTATTAGGGCACGAATTTAATTGGTTAAGTCCCGAGAGGGCACAATTTGAGAAAATACCATGATCTTCATTTGATTAGTGCTCCGATCATATGTCCATCCCTATTGCAAAATTACGTGTTCATGAATGTTAAATTTTCCGATTGGGCTTCCTTAGTCGGATGACCGATTGAGTTATATACCAGTAATTAGTGTTTGATTAGCGCCGATCTTAGTGAATTCACAACCCATGCCCCTCGCCTTGCTACCCTAAATCCTCCTTTGGCTATCTAACCCTAGTGCGTAGGTTAGAATTTTTAGTTTCTTCATGATTTTTCACCACGCTTTTACCACTCATCCACCGTTAGCACGGTAGTTGTTTCAGACTTTATTTTTCTTTATCAGTCAAATTTGTGAACGTAGAATGAATTTTCCCTGTGATCCGACCCGGTACTCACCAGTTATTTTTATATTGCATTGACGCTCCTACGCTTAGGAGCGGAAGGCGTGCACTTGCGCGTTTTCTGTGTCAACCAGAATGCTCTGTGTACCTGTGAGGAGCTGTTGAGCGAGGCTCATAGCTCACCATATTCTATACATCCTGGAGGCACCAAGATGTATAAGGACCTCCGTCTGAACTATTGGTGGATTGGCATGAAGAGGAGTGCGGCACGGAGCGTTGCCAAGTGTTTGATATGCCAACAGGTGAAGGCTGAGCACCATCATACTGCTGGGTTACTGCAACCGCTTCCTATCCCGGAGTGGAAGTGGCAACATATTACGATGGATTCCGTGACTGGTTTACCTCGGACCCCGAGGCAGAACGACTCAGTCTGGGTTATCGTAGATCGATTGACTAAGTCTATGCACTTTATCCCATTCCGAGTGGGCCAGTCTACGGAAGCTTTGGCGAGGAAATATCTAGAGGTAAAATTTCATTTCTACTTCTCTTTTAATTTCCTCTTTGAGTTAGTTGTGATATAGACCGTGTACGTACAGGAGATTGTACGCTTACATGGAGTCCCCGTGAGCATCGTGTCTGATGGAAACACGAGGTTCACATCTCAGTTCTGGAGAAGTCTACAGGAGAATTTGGGTACGAGTCTGAGTTTCAGCATGGCGTACCACCCGCTGACCGATGGCCAGTCAGAGAGAACTATTCAGATCCTGGAGGATATGCTGCGAGCTTGTACGCTCGATTTGAAGGGATCGTGGGAGGACCATCTCCACTTGGTAGAGTTTTCATATAACAACAGCTACCAGGCGAGCATTGGCATGGCGCCGATTGCTGCCTTATATGGGAGAAAATTTCGATCGCCACTGAGCTGGGATGACATTGGAGATCGGGAGCTGTTGGGTCCAAAGATGATAGTGGAAGCTGTGGATGTCATGCGAGACATCGGGGAGAAGCTTAGAGTTGCACAGGATCACTTCAAGCATTGGGCAGATGCCAAGAGGAGACCCTTGGAGTTTCAGCCTGGAGATCACGTCTTCCTGAAGATTTCTCCGAACCGCAGAGTCATTTGTTTCGGGAAGAAGGGAAAGCTGAGTCCAAGGTATATTGGGCCATTCGATGTGCTAGAGCGTGTGGCAGCAGTGGCCTACCCCTTGCTCTTCCACCGTCTTTGGAGGGAGTTCACGACGTATTCCACGTATCTCAGCTACGTCGGTACGTCAGTGATCCGTCGCACACGGTTGATTTCTCAGAGATTACAGTTCGCCCGGGCCTGACGTATGACCAGTAGCCTGTGCAGATTTTAGACCGTCGACAGAAGCAATTGAGGAATAAGGTAGTCGACCTGGTGAGAGTGATGTGGCGTCATGGATCACCTGGAGAGTCCACCTGGGAGCGTGAAGATGATATGAGAGAGCGCTTCCCGCATCTTTTTCCGAGCAGTGCTTGATATTGATTCCAAGGACGGAATCATTTCTAAGTTGGGGAGGATTTAACGGTCGGTTTTTTATCGTACTTTCTTCGTGCACGTGCTTTTGATCATGCACGTATTTATCTTAGACTTATTTGATTTTGAACACTTTTATGTGTTATGTCGTTGTGATCGTCTCTGAGAGTATTAAATTGTGGCACTATTTTGGAACGACATTTCTCGGGTCATTCTTCCACGATTTGATCATATTTGAAGTGATGTCACGATTTTCAGTTTTGACGTGAGACGTTCTATTTTTAGTTTCGTCCCTCGACGTCGAAATTTAGATCCGTCTTCTTAGTCCTCTTTCTTTCGTCGTCCCGAGCACCCCATATTTATTTTGCAATTTTTGGACTTCATTTGACCTATTTTCCATTTTTGACTAAGTTTGTAATATTTTTAAATCCTACTTTTATAAGTATTTTAATCCTAATAAAATTCCTATTTCATTATAACTCTCCAAAATAATTTTTGACCCAAGCCCCAGCCTTAGCCGCATCTCCATGTGTGAGAGAGGGTGAGGGAGAGCTATTTTAAGTATTTTTATTATTTAAATTATTTCCTAAACCCTAGACCTAGCCATAACCCCCTTTTCTATTTAAATAAGCCCTAGGTTAAGCTATTTTCGCAACACACAAAACCCTAGCCGTCAAAAACCCTCCCCAAGCTTTCGCACCCCCTTCAGCTCACGCAGCTGCCCATCTCCCCGCAGCCGCTCAGCCAGACCGAGCGATTTCTCCGCATCCGCTCGGTCTGACCGAGGCCCTGCTCCGCATCCGCAGCCGCTCCGCAGTGTTGCAAGTTACAACGTTGCAACCCGCCCCTCTCCCCTCTACGACCGAGGCTCCCTCTCGGTCTGACCGAAGAGATCCCCCGCTCCGCACCCCGCTCCGCACCGCTGCAGCTTCTTGTTGCAACCCCGCAAGCGCTGTAGCCCTGCTCCCCGCTACGACTGACAGATCCTCCCGCATCCGCCCGCTACGACCGACGAGATCCCCCGCAGCGGCCCGCTGCGACCGAGACCCTTACAACTGAAGTCCCCGCATTTGCAGCGCCTGACCGATTGCAAGCCCCGCATTCTCTCGGTCTAACCGAGAGAATCCCCTGAAGCGGCTCGGTCTGACCGACGACCCTTCGTCGCAACTTCGCAACCCCCACACCAATTGCTACTGTGGGCCCCCCAAGTTCTCCAGAAGTGTTGTGGGTCCCCCATTGACCCCTAGCACTACTGTGGGCCCCACTTTGGTGTTCTTCTTCGTGGATTTGCCGACTACGACGTTACGACACGTCGTAGCCCTTCGTCGCAAGATCTAGCTTTTGGAATCTTGATCGCGATTTAGATTTGACGACGAGGAGTTTTTCGCCACTACATCCATTCTACTCCAGACTCCGGAAAAGGTTGGTTCCCCGAACTCGTAGCAACCCCCACCGTAGCTATAATCAGACCCTAAACTAAAAGTCGACAACTTTAATTAAAATTTCTTTTTCGCTCTTTTAAAACGTTGTGCAAATGTAGGAAAATCGACGAATGGACTTGCTGTGCACATAGGATAGATCGTCGAATTGGGCTAAACATCAAAAAAATGTGATTTCTGACGAATAGGATAGTCCTGATAACCTAGACATGAACCCTAATAGGAATTACTGAAAACAAGATCTGACACCGTCGACGTGACACTATTTCAGACAGACTACCGCTGACAAGACGCTTGGACAAGACGCCCCGGGAGGACGACACACTCGCCACCGCAGGTAAGTGTATCCACTTGCACTTTTGGCCATGCTTAGGGCTTAGTTTGTTAGAACTGTTAACTGTGAACAAAGAGAACCTGACGTGAAATGATAGTGTCTGGGACGTCCCTTGACGGCTCAGACTTGACGACGAAGTCTGAGCCTAACTACAACTTTTCACATCGTAGGACTATCTTGTGTGTGCGAGCGTGTGGACACCCTAGAATAACCTTTCCTGTCTTGTCACGTCATGTCCGGTCTTGAACAGCCCAGAGGGTAATAGGGCACTCTCTGAGTGATCCCTTGTCGTGATACTCAGCCCAGAGGGCAATAGGGCACTCTCGGAGTGATCCCTAGTCGTGATACACAGCCCAGAGGGCAATAGGGCACTCTCCGAGTGATCCCTTGTCATGATACTCAGCCCAGAGGGCAATAGGGCACTCGCCAAGCTAGAGCGAGTGATCCCTTGTCTTGTCTTGTCTTGTCTTGTCTTGAATACTTGGGGTTGGGGTAGGGTTGAGCGTGCGCACGGTAAGAGGGTCTGATCGCCCTCGAACCGTAAGGCATGAACCCTTTCGTGTCACACTTGTCTTGTCATGCCCCGCCATGTTTCGACTTGTTTTGACACCTGTTAGGTTAGTCCCGTAGTTGGTAGCACACGCTACGACAACTTCTTGTCACGTTTTACTTTCCTGCTGCGTTTACTTTCTTTTGTTCCTCTGTTATAACCTCAGCATGCTAATCAACCAGTAAACCATTGTTAAATAGTCGGTACACTTACTGTAGAGTCTGACCCCTTTTGTAGACCTTACCTGATGTACAGTTCCTTCTTTTGGTGCTGTACGTCAGGTGTTGAGCCAGAGTACGTCGACGAGGCCGACTTGTCAGCAGACGTGGAGCCGGAGGATACTGATCCAGAGTACACTCTAGAGGAGGACCAGAGTTAGAGGCCCTCTCGTTGCTATTCCGGAGCTTCTGTTCTAGTTTAGATTGGGTGCGTAGCACCTTTTGTCTTCCTGTCTAGGTTGGGTGCTTGCACCAGTAGTTTTCTTTTCTACAGTTGTAGCCCTTCGGGTGTTTTAGACTCTCAGTACTTTAGATGAATATTTTTGGAATAAAATGATATGTTTTTCCTTTCAGTACTCTTATTGTTCCGTACTAACTTTTAGGGACCTGTTCCTTCGTTTGGGAATACCACAGACGCTTATTGGGTCTGAGCTCTCAGCTCCGGCCTAAGCGGGCCTTAGTCACGCTTCGCCTCCGTACTTTTGGGAAGCGGGGCATGACAGATGCCGAAGGTCTTTAAACCTTTCATATGCCTCGTAGAGAGATTCTTGCAGAAGCTGCTTGAAATTAGAGATTGCTCCTCTGATCTGCACCGTCTTGGAGGGCGGGTAGAATTTGTCTACGAAGGCGAGCACTAGTTTCTCCCACGTAGTGAAGTGGTTGGACGGGTGGGCTCGTAGCCAATATGAAGCTTTATCCCTCAAAGTGAAGGGAAAAAGCCTTAGCTTAATGGCGTCATCACTCACATCTTTGGCTTTGAATGTATCGCACTTTGCCAGAAAAGTGTCGATATGATGGTTTGGATTTTCGTGTGGATGCCCATGGAAGGGATCCTGCTGCATCAAATTTATGAGCCCAGTTTTTAACTCGCATCTCGCTGCCGCCAGTTGCGGTCTCAAGATGGAGGAATTGTTTTCGAAGCTCGGTTTCATATGGTCCCGGATGGACCCAGTACGAGGTGGAATGGCGGTGTTGTCTACCATCAGATCAGATGGCGTCTGACTTCTATTCGAGGCCCTGAGAGCTCTTGCTGTTTTCTCGATTTCAGGATCGAATAACAATTCCTTATATATAGCTCCAAAGCGATTTAACATGAACAAGACACCTCAGAAAAATACCATGAGTAGCAAGATAATAATTAAAAAGAAAAAAAAGAGTAGAATGATAAGGAATAATGAGATTTGCTAACAAACTTCTTCAAAATAAAATAAAATAAGATACACCGTAACTGTCCCCGGCAACAGTGCCAAAAACTTGACGTGCCCCGAACATACACCTAAATTCCACCTAGCGGTGTCACAATCGCTAGGCGTAGTATGGTTCCTAAGCGTCAGCTCTGGGCTCAATCCGCAAGCAGACGGTGTCAAATTATAGTATAAAAGATAGTCGAATCCCAAAGGGAGTCGACAATTTATTGGGGTCTCATATTATTTTTAGATCTCAGAGTGAGATAGCAGTCGATTCGAAAAGATTGGTTGTGATGGTGTTGTTGGTTCGATAATAAAGGAAGCTAAGGCTTTATGGATCACCGCTAATACTATCATAGGTTGATGTTAGAATGAGATCTTCATGTTGCATGGGGTTTAAAGGGTTGATCTCTCAGCTTGTACCACTCTCATGGGGTAGAGCATCGAGGTATTTCGACGGCTCTCATTGACGCAATTGCGGTAGCCGTCAAGGTAGCGATATAGTTTGTCGGTGGATCCCATCAAGGCACGAGCCAGACATGGTCATAAGCCTTGGTTGGATCCACTAATTCCCTATTTAAATCCCAAAGATACTCCTTAAGCTCATCAATTCCACCGACCGTGGACATGATCTCAGTACGAGTTCTCCTAGGGATCCGGATGGATCGACCGAAAAACTCCCCTTTATTTCCAAAACAACCTAGAGATCCGGGTCTACATCCCTTTCCTAAAGTCTTGGTGCTAACCCACCAACCCTAGGGGAGATTACTCACACATAGTGATTACGACGAATAAAAAAATGATTTTTATCAAAGAAAACATTGTAGCAAATGAATCGAGCGAGAAATAAGTATTTTACGTACCGAGGACGAGAAAAAACAATAGACAATAGAGATCCAGAGAGATCCCCAGATTCCAAGATGCAAGAATAACAAAATATAATCTTTCTCCCAAAAATAATTCGATTATGAAAAACCTAGATCTAGATCTCTCGTCGTTTTCTCCTTTTTCCCAAACTTAATTCAAAAACATAATAATCATTCGCTCCTCGATCTCCTCTCTCCGAGTCCCCCTGTAGCCTCAGTCTGGGCCCTACCAAATCAGCAGTGAAAAATTTGAATTTGAGCCTGCTTATTGTCGACCGATTCAGTGACTCGATCGAGTAGCGCCTGCTTGGTCGAGAGGCGCATTGACCGCTCCCGTCTTGGGCAAAGGGATAGAGGCTGCTCGGTCGAGCAGCCCCCTTGCTCGGTCGAGTCTGTCAGTAGGTCGGCTCCTTCAAAAAACGTCGCTCTGCCTACTCGGTCCGAGTAGGCCTTGCTCGACCAAGTGGGTTGCTAGCTCAGTCGAGTAGGTCCTGCTCGGTCGAGCAGGATGTTTGGTGAGATGGAGCTCGAAAGTATCTCGACTCGGGCCGAGTCGCCAAGCTGCTCGGTCGAGTCAGATGCACATTCTACTGCTTCATGTGTCAGCTCTACCTAGCAGCTTGTGCTGCTCGGTCGAGTCGCCTGGGATGAATTCAGAGCAGCTCTTTCCTCTTGCTAGATTCTCCTCCACTCCTCCCATAAGCTTCCGAACCTCGACGAACCCCTGTAGAGCCTCGCCAATGGACTCACGGGCATGCTAGATGTGTCCATATCCAAAAGTGGCTCCGAATTGCTCCAAAATCTTTGAAAATCCACAAAACTCTACGAAACTCGAAAATGGCGTTAGAATTGCAGTATCGTAGGAAAATGCATGATTTAGATGCGGATATGACATGAAATGCAATGGAATGATGCTATGAAAAGATAGAAAATTTGGACACATCAATGTAGCACAAGATGTTTCACACATGATATTCAATACGATAATTAATTAGCATTCACTGAGTAATAAATGGAATGCATCAGGTGATGTATCTATGACCAATCGTCCATGCAAAGTTTTCAAATGATAAGTGTTAGAACATGGTGGAAAAGAGTGAACAAGAGTGAATATGAGTTTACATGCGATGGAAGGTTAAAGAAAGTTATTTATTGAAAACCCGAAAGTAAAACAAAACGGATGCTAAGAAATTTGAGGATAAAGACAAATCCAACGAACATGGAACACAAAAATTGTTGGTTTAAAAGTTCTTACGAGTACACTATCCAATTTTCTAAATCGAGAATTTATCGTGACTTACTGATCTCGAGGTGATGGTGGTGAGTCGGGATTGGATCTAGTGCTTCCAAGGATGCTGGTGCACTCTAATCAGTATCTGCAAACACAAGAAACAATTGGTTAAAGAATACACCCTTTTCTATTTATTTAACTTGGTCGTTTTGATTTTATAAACGATTCAAATGGTGTCGAAAAGCGTTCTAAATTTTTATATAGGCTAGATATAAAGAAAATAATTTTACTGCAGGAGGAAATATATTTCAGAAACTTCTGGTAATTTTTATAATTTTTAAAATCTTAAAATCAATTTAAAAACTAATTTTAATTAGGTAACGTGTTTATTCAATAATTTCTTCTGGGTGCAATACATATCAGAATGGTTCAAGTGGGCTGTCAAAATGACCGTCTCGGAGAGTGCTACAACATATATTTTTTCCACATATCAGTTTATGTGAAAATAAAAAGTTACGGATTTTTAAATGAAAACGACATACTTAAGTGTTAGGGTTAAAATTTTATTCTGGATAAACTACTCGTCTAATTGAGATGAAACTAGTGCCATTTGGTCCAGAATGTCATTTTTGATTTTTTAGTGCTGGCCTTGTATTTTTCTTAGTATTATATTATTTAATATTAATTTTAGACCAATAAATCCTTATTATAAATACATATATACGTATATACGCATATATATTTTAAAAATACGATTCAAAAACCAACTTACCTTCATCTTTGTCTCCTATACGTGCATGGGGTTGTGCGTGTATTCGTCGGCGGTGGAGCAACGGCGGGGGGCGGCAAGTGGCGGCGGGCGACGCACTTCGCGGCGGCGCGGCGATCGAGGGGGCGGAGGTGGTGGTTGGAGGTGGCGGGAATGCGAGGCAAGCTGTGACAAACAGGCGGCATGTTCGGGGATGCTTGGCATCGAAACACGGAGGCGGAGCTGCGTAGGATGCGGCGGCTGTAAGAGCTCTAACGGTCGGAGGCTGCTGGCTCGCCGGGCTCGAGGAGGGCGACGGCGGCGCGCTGGACAGCATACTGAGGGAGAGAGAGAGAGAGCACGCGCATGGCTTCGAGGGCTTGCAATGGTCTCTTCGGGCTGTCGGACGTCGAGAGGGGGCGGTGGTGAGTAGGTTTCATTGGGGTTGGCAGCGGAGCACGGCGAGGCGGGGGCGAGTGCGGAGGCGAGTGCTGGCTCTCGGGGTTGGTGACGCTCAGAGAGGGGTGAGGCAGAGCGGGGGAGCTACTGGGGTAGCGGTAGGAGGTGGTGGGGGCTTCGAAGGCGGCAGTGGAGCAGGCCGAGCGGCGGAGGCTCGCCGGCGGTGGGTGATCAAGAGAGAGAGTGAGTGAGATGGGTTCGTTCGGGCTAGCGTGCGTTTGTGACGGACTTGGGAAAATGAACGAGAGAGAGCGTAAGAGAAAGCCTGGGTTAATTTGAGGGAGATGGGTTAGGGGAGGGTTATTTCTACCTAAGTTAAATTAGTAAACAATTTAGGATTTAGGTTTAGTTAGTCAACCCTAATTAATAGGTTAGGTAGGTGATTAATGTTAGCATGTATAACTTTAGACTAAGTTTAGAAATTTTTTGAAACGAGGAAACGCGTTAAGCATTGAGGTTAAAGTAATTAGTAAATGGTTTAAGTTTAAAGGAAATTAGCGAATGTAATTAGCGAATGTAATTAGCGAATGAAATTACGATTTTAACCCTGGTAGTAAACGTGTCTGAAGAATTACGAAAACATAGTCACGGCTTCGTATCAACGTGAGGATCGCGAATACGAGGTCCATATCAGTGTTTGAGCTATGCAGTATTAGGTTTAGGCCAAAACGTTTAGGAAGCGGGTTTGCGGGTTCTCTATTGATTTGACTTCAGAAAATTACGAAATTAAATTGGAAAGCTCTAAATGATCATAGAATGATACCATAGATGTTTGAAAATGTTTTGAGGATGTTTGTATAGAAAATTTATTCATTAAGCCAAAACAGTAATAGTTGAAAATGAATTTTTTATCAAAATTGTTTAGAGGTTTTTTGATGAAATCCGAACTTATTGAAATACACCATAACTAGTTAAATGCTTCAAAATATTTTTATAAGAAATTTTTTTGAGCTCATTTTTGATATAAAACTCATAATCAACCACAATAAAATACTTTTTTAAAAAATGGAAATACGTTAAATATGTAATTAAATGTATTGAAAAATACAGATCGTTACATCAAGCTTCCCCAACTTGAGCTCTATGATGGTGTGGGCGATCCCATCGAACATGTGCAGTGGTATAGAGGGGCAATGTAGATTCAAGGCGCAGATGACGCACTCCTATGCCGGGCCTTCCAGACAACTTTGGAAAGGTCGGCCCTAGAGTGGTACAATAATCTGCCCACACGAACCCTCGAATTCTTCGGTGATCTATCCCACAAGTTCTGCCAACAACTCTGGGTGGGGAGGAGAAGGAAGAAACCCGCAGACTATTTATTTTCGATAGTCCAGAAGGAAGGAGAAACCATCCAAAACTTTGTGTATCGTTTCTAGGAGGAGAGGCTTGGCATGGCATGCTGCGGAGATGAGCTCGCCATGGCGGCCTTCAAAAAAGAGCTAACTAACCAAAGTCTCCACAAATCTCTCCTCCAAGATCTGCCGGCCGATCTCGATACGCTCGTCACTAGAGCGGAGAAGTTCATACTGAGCGAGGAGGCTCTGGAAACAAAGAAGGAAGTCGCCCAAGTCGGGGCACCATGCAATGAGCAATGGCCTAATTTTTGGCCGAGGTAGGAAGACCGCCCTAGAGGCCGCGACCAATCAGGCAACCAAAGGCGTGACCCAGAAGGCCATCAACTGCAAGATTATCACTGTCCAGTGCGGGAGTTTACCGCACCCAAATAGCCCCCGCGTGCAGTCCATAGGCCCGAAAGACCACAGCGGGCCCAATACATGCAGCTCAACACCCCCATGATTGAAGTGTTGGCCGTAGCGACGATAGCCAGACTCCTCCAAGACCCACCTCAGGAGATTCAAACCCAGCCGCAAGAAATCTACAAAAATACTGTCGATATCACCGTGATCACAGTCATGATACCGACGATTGCTTCACTTTAAAGAGAGATCGAACGGCTGATCCAGGAAGGCTGTCTCCGAGGGTTCGTCGATGGAAGGAGACCGGTTCATAATGAGAGAGCGCACACAGGAGCACGATGGCCGAACCAACCCCAGAATTCTGAATAAGATGCTCCTCGCCCGCCTAGGCCGGTATTGCACATAGATGTGATATGCGACAGACCGTCCTCAGGCGGCGCCTCATCATCGGCCAAGAAGGCGGATGCTCGTCAGGTGATGGTGACAGATCTTGGTGCAGGAGCAAAGCAGAGAAGAGTAGTTCGCCCCCCATCTCTTTCTCTGACGACGACTTGGAAGGGGTCGAACTACCGCATAACGACGCCATCGTTATCGAAGCCCATATCGGGACGACCATAATCAGTCGCCTCTTGATCGATACTGGAAGCTCCTGCGACATTCTATTTATGTCAACGATCGAGAAACTGGGGCTGAAGTAGGAAGATCTGAAGCCACGTACGTGTCCTATTGTCGGCTTCACCGGCCACACAGTTCCCATTATCAGAGTAATCACCATACCCGTATCTCTAGGGAAGAGCCGAGGATCGTCACTCGGATGACGCAATTTATTGTCGTCCACGTTGCATCGGCATACAATGGCATCATAGGGTGGCCATACATGACCGCCATCGAAGCTTTCCCCTCGCATTTTGCATCAAATGATTAAATTCCAGACTCAGCAGGGAGTTGGGCAAGTACGAGGGAGCCAAAGACTATCGCAGAGTTGCTATGTCGGCTCCCTAAGCACAAAGAGCTCGAGCAAACCTTATCGGTAGATCTCCTCGATGATCGGGTGGACTTCTGTGACCAACGACCAGCTCTAAGAGAAGAGGTCGAAGAAGTGCCAATATCAGAGGAGGGCAAGACTGGCTCCATAGGCACGAAGCTCCCGACCGCTCTAAGGACGGGACTCATTGATCTCCTAAGAGTGAATGAGGACATCTTCACATGGTCACCCTCGGATATGCCCGGAGTCGATCCCGCAGTGACCTTTCATGAGCTAAATGTGGACCCAGAAGCTCATCCCGTTAGACAGAAGAAAAGGAGCTCCGGAGGAGAGAAAATGCAAGCGGCGGGCGAGGAGGTGGATCAGCTCCTCGAGGCCAAATTCATCAGAGTGGTGAGATACTCAGACTGGCTTGCCAATGTCGTAATGGTAAAAAAGGCTAGTGGTAAGTGGTGCATGTGCATCGACTTCACTCACCTCAACAAAGTGTGCCCGAATGACAGCTTCCCCTTACCAAGGACTGACCACTTGGTCGACCATGCCTCGAGGTACGAACTTCTGAGCTTTATGGATGCCTTCTCCGGCTACTATCAAGTTCAAATGGCCAAGGGCTACGAAGAGAAGACTTTGTTCATCACCGACAGGGGAATTTTCTGCTACACAAAGATGCCGTTCGGTTTGAAAAATACTAGAGCGACCTATCAACAAATGGTGGACAAGATCTTCAGCTCTCAAGTCTGGCAAAACCTTGAAGTGTACATTGATGACATGCTAGTCAAAACCAAGGAGGCCAATGATCACCTCGCTGACATATAGGAGACCTTCCAGAAGGTGTGTCGCTACAACTTGAGGCTCAACCCGACGAAGTGTATCTTTGGCGTCCAATCAGGAAAATTTCTCGGCTTCATGATTATTAAGCGAGGGATCGAGGCGAACCCCGACCAAATATCATCCCTCATCAACATAATCAAGCCTTAGACAATCAGAGACCTACATAGGCTGAATGGGCGAATTACCGCACTTGGTAGTTTCCTACCGAAGTCCACCGAGAGATCGCTCCCGTTCTTTAAAATCTTGCGGCAAGCTCTCACCATGGAGAAAGGCACAGGAAAAGCGGTAGAATGGGATGACTCATGTGCCCAAGCATTCGCCAATTTACGAGCTTACTTACAAAGTCAGTCATTGTTTGCAAAGCCGGGGGAGGGAGAGCTGCTTGGCCTGTACCTTTCCACAACTGAAGAAGCTGTCAGTTCGGCCCTCATTAAAGAAGAGAAAGGTATCCAGAGGCCGATCTACTATGTGAGCCATGTGCTCCGAGATACGGAGACCCATTATAGCCCCATAAAGAAGGTCACATATTACCTCGTCCAGACGGTGAGAAAGCTCCGACCATACTGATCGCGCCCAGATATACACCCGACAAACGACTGTAGTCTTACCGCAAGCGCACGATGTAGTGGCGAGCGGGTATCGAACACAGGGAGGACAATTGACAGTACTCTATTTTGATCACCTAGCTATTGCTGGAATAATAATGTGTCACAATCGTTTAAATAGCAAATGGAATTTAATATAATAAAAAGCGTCTACAGACAGGAAATCCCCACTACGGATCGTCACTTATCCTTATGGGTCATGAATCTTAATGTTGTAAGGCTTGAATTGAGGTGAACTAGTCGCAACTGAATGTAGAACCAAGCTCATGTTCTCGTGCTATTGTCGGTCTATAGCAACCTAGATTAGGGCCCACTCTCGTGCAAACCCTAACCTAAGCCACTAGCATGAAGATCGACATCATCGTCCAATCACACCTCGAGCCAACTCTCGTGTAAACTCGAGCTACGATCTAGGTTATGATAGTTCGTATTCGTCCAATCTCTTGCAAACGAATATTAGTATATATTTATAATAAAATTCCTAACTTTGGTCCAATCTCTTGCAAACCAAGTCTAGAGAATCTCGATTATAAACCTAAGTCGAATATCTAGGCCTTCCCATCAATTGGGATCCAATCTCTTGCAAATCTCAATCGATGTAAATTCCTAGCTACTCGCAATAAATCAATCACAACCTAAACTTTTATCAATCCTAGCAACAATTCAATTCATTCATCACAATTCAAAGATCAGATCCATAGGGTTCATCCCCATGCCCTAGAACGAGGAAACTACTCACAATTCATCATGGAAATCTCAGAAATAAAGCAATAGATAAAAGCACAATTCATCGTTAAGTGAGAACAATTCATAAAAACAAGAATTTTAATAAGAAAGAACAAACCAAATTGCGCGTCTTTGATCTCCAGCTGAGATTTACAAAGGAAATAGACGTCAAAAACTAATTCAAGTCTCTCCTAAAACTAGGAATAAAATTAGGTTTAAATACAAGTCAAATTCGTCCAGAAATTTCTGTCAGATTTACCCCTGGCGCAACCAAAAAACCTAATTCGAGTAGCAGTCGGACAGCGTCACTCGGCCGAGTGACAGACCCATTAATAAAACAAAGAATCGAGGACTTTTTGGGGTCCGTCACCCTATCTGACTCGGGCGAGTGGTCTTCTTCACTCGGTCGAGTGAGCAATCCTGCTTGGCCGAGTGGGGTCTTCTCAAATTTCCAGTAAGTTGGCTGCTTCTCGGAAGAAAATCCATGTCGGACTTGGGCGAGTGAGTTTTCTCACTCGGCCGCATGGAACTTTCTTGCTCGGCCGAGTGAACTATGAAAATTGGCAGTTTGTATCCGTTTCACTCGGCTGAATGCAGTCCTTCACTCCACCGAGTGAACTTTCTGTTTGGCCAAGTGAGCTGCTTCTGGGCTCTTTTCTTCTCCTCCTCGCCTCCTCGTCTATTCTACCGAACTTCTTCATCTTTCGCTCATCCTCTGGCATTGATAACTCCTCAAATAAGCTGTGGGCGACACTCCGGTGTGCGTGAAAGTCCCTTGATCTCATTTTCGCTCCAGATCGCTCCATATCTCCTGAAATACGACAAAAACAAGAAATAGTAAAAAGCAACGCGATATCGTTGAATAATCTTGAAAACGCAATATGGGCGATCGAAATGACATGAAAACATGCAGAAAAACGGTGTAAAATAAGGAGCGATCAAAATCCCCCAAGCTTACCTTTTACTCGTCCTCGAGGAAGATGAGTAAAAGGCGAACCCGATGGGTAAAACAAGGAAGAGGAAAAGAAGATAGAAAAGAAAACAAAGAGGGAGGTGCTAAATCATTTTCTCTGGATGTGGACTTCCTTACTCAAATAGCACACTGCGAATAAAAACATGCCAAAGATTTTTATCTCGATATCATGATCATATATATATGCGCATTCGATATAGAAACCCAAGAATATCAAAACGATATGAAATATGAAATCATTCTAGAATTAGCATCGTCTGAGGCATCTAAAGTAATATACATAATCATAGATCGCACACTTTTCAATTGATAGCTTTCTATTTGGAGTATAAGAGGTATCACATAATATGAAGCAATAAGAATAGAAAGGAGTGGTTTTCATGAAATGCATGCCAAATCTCAATTCCTGAAATTTGTTATACTTCTAGTAATCTACCTGAGTATAGAAAATTACCTAGCTTAGGTTGTCGTGCACAGACAAGCAGTCACTCTCTCACACATCATTGGATCCCCTCCCCCAAGCTTATCTATAAGCGTGGTGGCATCAAATAAAGCAATAAGACTTTCCCCAATTTTTGAAGCTCCATAAAAAATAAAAATAAAAGAGGGAAGAAAGAGAGAAAGAAATGAAATGGGATCGTGTATGAACTTCTTTTATTCTTTTTTTTTTCTTTTTTTTCTTTTTCTCTTTTGCTCTTTTTCTCCATTTTTTTCTTTTTTTCTCTTTTTTCAATCAATATATACAATAAGGATCCCAAATCAAAAGATAGAGAGATATACATGTATTTTTTTCTTTTTGATTTTGGGGTGTTGGAGCATGGACTTTTATAGCAAGGGGAAGATGCTAATATAGGATTCGCTAATGGGAGGTTCACCGATGATTTTAAGTATAAAAACGATGTCCAAGATATGTGGAGAAAGAAAAGTATGTAACGCTCAGTTCACTCTTTAGAATGTGCACGACAACTTTCTGCAGAGTAATGTAATCTACTCAGTTTGATTTCAAAAAGTAAACTAATCCAGTTAAATCAAATTGTCATACATTCAATCAACCTGAAGGTGAAGCGTACAATTTTCATGCAAATAGAAGTGATCTCAGATAACATAGCAGTACTCCAAATATAGGCAATCAATGTGTGAAGCTTGGTGTGTTTTCTATGAAAAGTATACAATATAAATCATTAGACTCAGCTAATAGTAGAATTTCATTCACATTCATATATGAAGGTGCAGGTTACTATCTCGAATGCACAGCAAAGCATAGCATATGATATCTGAAATAAAAACGATGGCATGACAAGATGATATGCATATAGATGTAAGCTAATTCCACGTCATCATCATCACAGAAAATTCATCTCTAGCCAAAAGGGTAGAAGAAATAAGGATAAAGGAAATCAGGATAAAAGAAAAATAAGAACTACTATACATATGCAGCACACACAAAAAGTTAGAAAACGCGATGTATGAGAAAAAACATGAAAAAGTGGGTGGAAATAAGTGTAAAACAAAGAAAGGTGGAAAAATGAAAATAAAAATAAAGAAAATGAAAAGTGCGTGAGACACTCACTCTCCCAAGCTAAACGGCACAGTGTCCTCAATTTGCTAAGTATGGCACAACGAGAAATATGATATGGGTGGGGCGGGTGAGGATGCATGCATGATGAAAAGAAAATAAAATGAGATGGATATGCAAATGATGCATGCAGAGATCAAGATCGTGCAATATAAGTGTCCCCAAAAATACATCCTCTCTTCCAAAATGATATAGACAAATATGAGCAAGAAGTGACCAAAATATGTGTGGAGGAGAGGTGCAAAATCAGCAGACAGAATGATATCCAGCATAGCAGCAAAAGTATGAGAGGCATCCAGTGTGTGCCTAAGTGTGTGGTGGAGCACCAGCACCGTCCTGTGGTGGAGGTGGTGGTGGGGGTGGCTGCTGTGGGATGGGACGTGTAGCAGCAGGTGGCAGCGGTGACAGTACAACGACGCGAGACTGTACAGCACTGAAGGTAGCGGAGAGAGCCCGAAAATCTCCTCTGAGTCCACTCACGGCCCCCTCTAGAGAAAGTGCTGAACTAGGGTGTCGGGGGGCGGAGGGGTAGAGGGACGAACAGGTGGTGAACGGCGATGCCTCGCACGGCTACCATAGATAACGGGTGCAACTACAGGGTGGGGCTGTGGGGCTGTGCTCACTAGAACTCGCTCAGCCTCTGTGGGAGGCTGAGACACAGGAATGGTCGAAGAAGAAGGAGCAGCAGCAGAAGCTGAAATGGTGACAGAGGGCGAGGAGGCTAGAGAGGTCGGTGACATAGAAATGGGGACAGACGTCACGACACTCTCGGTGAAGACAGCCGCAGTGGGGACGGAAGGGTCGACGACTGGGGAGGCCGTGAAGTGTGTAGAAAATGACTCCCCAGGGGTCGAGAATAATAAAGTGGACCTGGTCTCCACTGTAGAAGTGAAAGAGGGCTCACCGCTCTCAAGAATGGTGATGGGGCACTCATAACTCACATATGAAATAGGGTCGACGGTCAACGACACAGAGGTGGTGGTAGTGGTGGTGGACTCAGCAAGTGTACTCCCAACACTGACAGAAGTGTGGACAGAGATGTCGGGAAGTGTAGACAGATCAGGTGCAGGCTGAGGGATCTTTGGGTCCAGAGGTGGAAGGAGGGGCTCATGCTGAGCGCCCTCAGGCTTTAGCACATACGCAGCCGTGAGAACCATGTAATCAACGCCAAAAGGACCATGTAGCCATACCCAGTGGTGCTGACCATAAGTACGCAACATCCTCATGCCGTCCATAATGTCAATGGAAAGGGAAGTGGGGCTCGAGGGTCGCAGCAAACCAGCTGGAAGGTCTACTCCGCACATGGGAGCCAGAAGAGTAATCAGACCGTCGCAACAGATAGGCGTCCTAGCACCGACAGAGATAACGATGTGGTCCAAGTACCAACTAGCTATGTCAATATCAATGGCAGGGAGTAAGACATCTCCACCTCTCTCGAAGGTCCTCGCTCGAATCATAGCATAGATCATGTAAAGCTCAGGCGTCAACAGCGTCCCCGGCTCATATCTCGCCAGAAAATGGTCACCATAAGGCACTGTGCTATGCAGAGGCATGGGTGGAGGATAGCGGAGGCCTTGGCCCAGTTAGGGTCAAAGGCGATGGGCGATCCAGTGATACGTGTCCAAAAGGCGTGAGTGTCGAATGACGGCAGGGGGATGTGCGTGGGACTATAGGCTCGGTCAGGGCTCGGGACTGCGGGCCACTGAAAATAGGCTCGGAGCATGTCGAGAGTGATCTCGCACTCATGATCCATCAGTCGAAATGAGAAACCCCCAGTAGTCCTAGAAATAGAACTAAGAACCTCGAGTGTCGGACAGACGAAGGTGTCTGTCGACACAGATAAAAAGTCACACCACCCCGCATTATCATACAACTGGAGTAGGCCCTCAAGTACCCCCAGGCACTCAAAATCTACAAGTTGCACAAACCTAGAAGGTATGATCGAACGGTGGGAGATACGCTCAAATCTGGCGCGGTGTGCGTCATCTCTGAACGTAATCCCCATCGTGTTGAAAGCGGGGGCAGTCTGTGCCGGTGGTGGAATGGGTGCGGTGGGAGACGGAAGTGTAGGCGGTGGGGGGCTAGGTGGAGGGGAGTCCACCCTAGCGGAAGAGAGGCCAGGATCGCCGGTCTTCTTCCGCTTGGAAGCGGGCGCCCGCGTGCACGATCTAGTGCGTGGTGACATGTGAGCCGTGAAACGTGCCTACCCAAATGCGAAGTGCTGTATAAGAGGAACGAGTGTACCCAAACATGACGCGAGTGCAAGCGATGGATGCATGCAGAGATTCGCCTCCTCTTAGAAGCTCTAAATCGGCCCCTGAATCTCCCCCAAGCTAGCCTTGAACACAAATTAGCAAATCAGCAATGAATATCAATATATATGGGGTAAAATCAAGGGCAATAGATATATATAGGGATTAATTTGGATTTGGGGCAGAATTGGGCATATGAAGTGGAGAAATGGAGAAAAGGGGAGAATTTTGGTGAAATGGAGGATGGCCGGCGACGAGCTGGGCGGCACCGACAGCGTGGGGGTGGTGACGTCGGCGGTGAGGGGTTACGCTTCGGGCGTTGGGGCTGGTGCGGCTCGGGTGAGCAATCAGAGGGTTTGGGCAAATGGGGGAAGGCTCAGGCAAAGATTAGAAATTTTGGGAAATTTTGATTTTTGGCCGCAAGCTGTGGACTATATAGGATAGGTCACTCAACCGAGTGACTCGTACACTTGGCTGAGTGACACAGTTTAAAATTTTTCAAAAAAATTTCGCAAATGTACCGACTCGGGAAAGTATCACTTTCCACTCGGGCGAGTAGACAAGGTCACTCGGCCGAGTGGAAAGGCCACTCAGTGCTTTTTAAGTGCTGAAAGTGTCTGATTCACTCGGTCGAGTGACAAAGTCACTCGGCCGAGTGGCATATAAATGACAGAGATGCCTTTTCAGAATCTTCCCTGATCAGTCGAGTGGCATATAAATGACAAAGAGGCCGTTTCAGAATCTTCCCAAATTAGTACTCTACTCGGCCGAGTAGTGTCTTCACTCGGCCGAATGACAAAGTCAGTTGGCCGAGTGGGCTGCTAATTTCAGCTCCAACTCTCTGTTTTTGCTCAACTTTCTGTTTTTCTTCTCTCCGTCAGTTTCTTTCTTCTCTTGAGGCCTGAGCGCATTCCTGGAGCACTCTCCTTTTGCCATGGTCGTCCTCCATTCAAATGGTTACTTGTTCTCCATTTCCTGTCATGAAAAATAGAGCCCGTTGTCAGGATTTTCATCGACTCTTGAATCTAGACGCTAACAAAGATCTAAAGGAAAAATTCAATTAAAAATAAGATAGAACCGTCGGGTTGCCTCCCGACAAGCGCTCGTTTAAGGTCTTGAGCTCGACCCCTTAAGATATGCGTTTAATGCTCGATGTTCGGTGCATGTGAAATGTGCGCGTCAAATTTTTCGAGAAGCCCACTTGGATTTGGTTGTTGATGTTCATAGGTGTTCCTCGGCTCCCCTTCATCATGGGTGGTAATAGGGGATGAGTCCCCCAAGCTTGAGCTTATACCGTCCTTCTTCTTTGCCGACGGCGATAATTTCTTGTCTGGTGGAGCCTTCTTTGTATTCTTCGCCGTAGAGAGCTTACATAGCTCTCTAATCTTTACGACATCAGCGTCGTCTTTGTCATCGTCTATAGAAGGATCCGACGGGTCTCCCATCATCTCGCCATCTTTAGAAGATTGGCCTTCTTCGAAGCCGTCATGGTGCGAGGTGCCGATAGCATATGGTATAGGGTCGTCAATGACCTCGTCGAGGAGGTCCACATAATCCACGTCCTCTTGCCAAGGCATATGCTTCATCGCCTTAGGAATGTGGAGTTCAACTTCAATATTGCACACGTTTAAGAACAAGGTCCCTTCCCTCACATCAACTATCACGCCAGCGGTGGCCAAGAACGGGCGTCTAAGAATCAGCGACTTATCACCCTCCTCCTTAATGTCCATTACAACGAAGTCGCATGGTAAGCAAATTCCTCTCGGTACGTGTAGCGGTATGTTCTCTGTAATTCCCACCAGTCTAGTGATCCGATCTTCCGCGGGTTGTATCCTCATATCCGTCGCCTTTAGGTCGGTCCCCGTATTTAATTTTTTAAACATCGTAAGGGGCATTAGGCTCATGCTTGCTTCCAAATCTACCAAAGCCTTTTGTAGTGGGACTCCTCCAAGCGTGCAAGGAATTCGGAAACTTTCGGGATCCCTAAACTTTGTCGGAGCTTTCTCCTTCCGGGTAACCCACGTACCTTGCTCGGCGAGCATTATCTTCTCCTTTCGCTTCTTTCCTGCAATCAAGTCTTTTAAGAACTTAGCATAGGACAAGATTTCTACAATAGCATCCAAGAAAGGAATATTCAAGCTCACTCCTTGCAAGTACCCCAGAAATTTGGCGAGCTGCTTCTCAATCTTTGCCCTTGCCAACTGTTATGGGAAGGGTACCGGTGGCAGGTAAGTGCGCTCCTTTTGTGGCTTATCAATTTAAGATTTTTCACCATCGTTTGGCTCTTTTGGGCCATCCTCTTCATTGACCGGCTCCTTGTCATCCAAAATTTCTTCCCCTGGCTTCTTGGTTTGAATCATGGCGGGGGTAGTGTCCTTTCCGCCCCTTGTAGTTACCGCCACAACCGCATTGATGTGGCCGGTATGCTCCGTGGGTTTTGTTCCGGTTGAGCCGGTAATTGTTGAGTATTCTTATTAAGTAATGCTAGTTGCTCCGATAATTGTGCTACGACGGTGTTAAGGGAGTCTTGTTCGACCGTCAATCTAGCATTTATCTTCTTTTGTTCAGTCATGAATTCTTCAACACTCGCTTCATGTTCCGACCTTGGCGGTGCTTGTGGTGGATTAGGTGCCCTCCATCCTTGGTTGTACCCCGGGGGTCTATATGGCCCCGCTTGTTGCCTTGGTGTGAAGTTTTGTTGTTGGGGTCCTCTTGGTTGATATTGTGGTTGTTATGGAGGCCGGGCTTGTGGTTGTTGCTGTGGTGGATTCAAGGCTCCATCATTATTAGCATATGAAAATCCCGAGTGATTTCTCGTAGCCGGGTTTGCCCAATAACCAGTGTTTCCCTCAACGTATTGAACTTGCTCTATAGCTCCCTCTCCTTTCTCTCCTCCAACAAACATAACATGAGCTTGGTCTTGCCAATCTCTCATGCTTCCTCCCGGTGTAGAAACGGTGGGGCTCCATGTGGTTCACTAATCAACTTCTACAATCTCTCAACGACCTTGTGGAGAGAATCAAACTTTGCAGAGAGCTCCGCTATGGCCTTTGCCTCATAAATGCTTGTCGGCTTCAAGGATGACGAAGAATGTCCCCTCTCGTCGGCCCATTGTTGGTAATTCGAGGCCATCTCCTCAAGCAAGGCCATAGCATCATCCGGCGTCTTTGACAAAATAGCCACATTGGCGGTTGCATCAATTATTTGCTTTGTGCTTGGTTGCAACCCGTTATAAAAGCTATGCACAAGCTCCCATGCCTCAATACTATGATGGGGACATTGGTGTTGGAGATCCTTGAAACGCTCCCATGCCTCATATAGAGTTTCTTGAGGTCCTTGCTTGAAGGACATGAGCGCGCTTCTTATCTTGATAGTCTTGGATGGTGGGTAGAATTTGTTAACAAATGCACTCGCCAACTCATCCCAAGTAGTAAAGATTCCATCGGCTTGCGTTCTCAACCAATATAATGCCTTGTCTCGAAGAGTAAACGGGAAGAGGCGCAGTCGAATAGCGTCGTCCGGTACGCCGGGAATTTGGAAAGTGGCGCACTTGGACAAAAACAATTGAAGATGGTAGTGCGGGTTTTATTGAGAGTTCCCATGAAATGGGTCTTGTTGCATGAACACTACTAGTCCGATTTTAAGCTCGAAGTTCTTGTCGGCCGCCAATTCCGGCATGGCTATGAAAGAGGTGGTAGAAGTGGTCTTAGGCCGTAGCCTATCTCGGATGGAGACAAGCCTAGCCATATTCACCGCTAACTCCTCTGGCATTTCCGGTCGGGCCATATGATCTTCCTCTATGTCAAATCTCCTCTCAGCTCTAAGTCTCCTAGCCGTGAGCTCGATCTCGGGATCAAATAATATATCTTCTTGGTGTGCCTTCGATCTCGTGTACATGCACAGAAAAAGAGAGTCTCGATAGAATTGTTAGCACGATAGAGGAATGAAAGAGTGAAAATAATAAAAATAAAAAGAAATAACTAAGTAAGGAAAATAAAATACAGTCGCCTCCCTGGCAACAGCACCAAAAACTTGATCGCGTCCGGATATACATCGGGAAAACGACTGTAGTCTTACTGCAAGCGCACGGTGTAGTGGCGGCGGGTATCGAACACAGGGAGGACAATTGACAGTACTCTATGTTGATCACCTAGCTATTGATGGAATAATGGGATGGTTTGGATAGTAATGTGTCACAATCGTTTAAATAGCAAATGGAATTTAATATAATAAAAAGCGTCTAGGGGCAGGAAATCCCCACTACGGATCGTCACTTATCCTTATGGGTCATGAATCTCAATGTTGCAAGGCTTGAATTGAGGTGAACTAGTCGCAACTGAATGTAGAACGAAGCTCACTCACTCGCGCTATTGTCGGTCTATAGCAACCTAGATTAGGGCTCACTCTCAAGCAAACCCTAACCTAAGCCACTAGCATGAAGATCGACATCATCGTCCAATCGCACCTTGAGCCCACTCTCGTGCAAACTCGAGCTACGATCTAGGTTATGATACTTCGTATTCATCCAATCTCTTGCAAACATATATTAGTATAGATTTATAATAAAAATCTTAGCTTTGGTCCAATCTTTTGCAAACCAAGTCTAGAGAATCTCAATTATAAACCTACGTCGAATATCTAGGCCTTCCCATCAATTGGGATCCAATCTCTTGCAAATCTCAATCGATGGAAATTCCTAGCTACTCGCAATAAATCAATCATAACCTAACCTTTTATCAATCCTAGCAACAATTCAATTCATTCATCACAATTCAAAGATCGGATCCATAGGGTTCATCCACATGCTCTAGAACAACGAAACTATCACAATTCATCATGGAAATCTCAGAAATAAAGCAATAGATCAAAGCACAATTCATAGTTAAGAGAGAACAATTCATAAAAACAAGAATTTTAATAAGAAAGAACAAACCAAATTGCGAGTCTTTGATCTCCAGCTGAGATTTACAAAAGAAATAGCCGTCAAAAACTAATTCAAGTCTCTCCTAAAACTAGGAATAAAACTAGGTTTAAATACAAGTCAAATTCGTCCAGAAATTCCTGTCAGATTTACCCCTGGCGCAACCAAAAAACCTAATTCGTGTTACAGTCGGACAGCGTCACTCGGTCGAGTGAACCATGTCACTCGGCCGAGTGACAGACCCAATAATAAAAAAGAGAATCGAGGATTTTTGGGGGTCCGTCACCCTATCTGACTCAGGCGAGTGGTCTTCTTCACTCGGTCGAGTGAGCAATCCTGCTTGGCTGAGTGGGTCTTCTCAAATTTTCAGTAAGTTGGCTGCTTCTCGGAAGAAAATCCCTGTCGGACTCGGGCGAGTGAAAACTCACTCGCCCGAGTGGAACTTTCTTGCTCGGCAGAGTGAACTATGAAAATAGGCAGTTTGTATCTGTTTCACTCGGCTGAATGCAGTCCTTCACTCGGCCATGTGAACTTTCTGTTTGGCCGAGTGAGCTGCTTCTGGGCTCTTTTCTTCTCCTTCTCACCTCCTCGTCGATTCTACCAAACTTCTTCCCCTTTCGCTCATCCACTGGCGCTGCTAACTCCTCAAATAAGCTGTGGACGACGCTTCGGTGTGCATGAAAGTCCCTTGATCTCATTTTCGCTCCAGATCGCTCCATATCTCATGAAATAAGACAAAAACAAGAAATAGTGAAAAGCAACGCGATATCGTCAAATAATCGTGGAAAACGCAATATGGGCGATCAAAATGACATGAAAACATGCAGAAAAATGGTGCAAAATAAGGAGCGATTAATACTTCCAAGCTCACACCATCGTTGTCTACATTAATCTGCCCCTCGAGAAGAATTTGAAAAGATTTGAGAGATCTGGCAGAATGTTGAACTGGAGCGTTGAACTCAGCGAGTTTGACATCATTTACAAAGCCCGAACAGCGATCAAAGGCCAAGCATTGGCAGACTTTGTGGTGGAATGCAACGTCGAGGAACTTCCTGAAGATCCGTCAGACGCTCGATCGGTCACGACATAGCAAAGACCAACAGTAGAAGATAATCCCTCAACGTCTGCCCGAGACGCAGAAGGCAAACTATGGGTCGTCCATGTCGACGGGTCGGCTGTGGGGCGGATAGTGGAACGGGCATCGTCATAGAAAACCCTGACGAGAACTTGCTGGAGTACGCACTCCGCTTCAACTTCTCAGCAACCAACAACGTGGCGGAATACGAGGCCGCTGTCAATGGGTTGAAACTTTACCTGGCGATGGAGGTGACGAATGTGTTGTTGCTAAGTGACTCAAGGCTCATCGTCCAACAAATTCAAGGGAGCTTCGAGGAAAGGGAGGAGCTGATGAAGCGCTACTTAAAGTGCACCCAGGTTGAACTTCAAAAGTTTAGAAAGGCGGAGGTTCAACATCTGCCTCGATCGAACAACCTCTGAGCCGATGCTCTTTCAAAGCTGGCCTCCTCTTCCCCTGCCGAGATTGGAAAAGCCATCTATGTCGAGAACTTGTTGACACTAACCATTGAGGAGGGTGAGCTATTGTGTGTCAGCCCAGTGACGACATAGAAGAGCCCGATCATAATTTACTTGGAAACGGGAGCCCTGCCTGAAGATCGGCTCGAAGCAAAGAAGGTCGAGAGGCAAACCTTATCGTTTATAATCTTTGACGGCGTACTTTATCGGAAGCGTCATGCAAGATACGAAGTCCTGACATATCTGAAGTGCCTGGGACCAGACCAAGCTGAACAAGTCGTTCACGAAGTGCATGAGGGCTTCTGCAGAAACTACTATGGAGGCCGCACCATCGCCCACAAAGCAGTGTGCCAAGGATATTATTGGTCGAACATGCTCCATAATGCACTCTAATATGTCAAGAAGTGCGGAGAATGCCATAATTTTTGCAAACATACCGTTGCTCCGACGGTCGACCTGATCCCCATTCTCAGGCTGATCACATTCGACAAGTGGGGCCTCGACATCCTCGGGCCATTACCAATGGCATCCGAAAAGAGGAAGTTCCTCATCGTCATCGTCGATAATTTAACCAAAGGGATCGAGGCAGAACAGCTAGCGCACATCACATGGAAGGACATGAAGAGCTTCGCCTGGAAGTCCGTCATATGTCGCTTCGGGATACGTCGCTCCATCATGACAGACAATGGGAGACAGTTCGACTATGAGGATTTCAGAAGCTTCTGTTTAGAGTGGGGCATCAAACTCCACTTCTCCTCCGTAACACATCCGCAATGTAATGGAATGGCAGATGCAGCGAACAAATGTATTTTAGGCCCCCAAAAGAAGAAGGTCGGTGACGTGCTTGGGTCTTGGCCAGACGAGCTACCTGGCATCCTATGGTCGTACTGAACAACCTACAAAGCATCGACCAGGGAGAGCCCGTTTATGCTTGCATTCGGGACGGAGGCCATCGTTCCAGTAGAGGTGGGAGAGGAGTCTCTTCGGCTCAGATACTTCGATGAAGACATTAACATGGAAGGCCTCGACCTCAACATCGAGCTCATCGATGAAGTAAGGGACCGAGCCCTAACTAACCTCGTCTAGCATAGTCAGAGGGTGGCTCGACACTACAACTCCAGGGTAAAGAAATGGAGCTTCAGAGTCGGCGACCTTGTCCTCATGTACGTGACCTTCAAACCAGAGATTGCTCGCTGAGGAAAGCTCGCAGCAAAATGGGAGGGCCCCTATGAAATTATTGACATTATCGGGCCAGCAACTTACATCCTTGCAACCATGAAAGGAAACGAGCTAGCCCACCCGTGGAATGCTGAGCACTTACTCGGATACTATCAATAGCTTTGTAAATATTAATGAAATTGTTGTTTTTTGTGCATACTCTCAGATATTGTCATCTCCATTTAAGAAATTTCAGCTCATCTCCGAGGTTAAAAGCATCCTTACAAAGGCCGACCGTACCCTAGAATGCTCCTACCAACACAAAAAGACCTAATAGGCAAGGCCACGGAGTGAGGATCAATCTTCGGAGGGCTAGGGACGAGCTACGGTCTCGCACCCTCCCCACCCTCAAATTCCGAGGCAAGCTTACGAGCTTCACCCTCGATAGGCTCCTGAGGGCTAGGGCCGAGCTACGGGCTCGCACCCTCCCCTCCCTCAAATACTGGGGCAAGCTTACGAGCTTCGCCCTCGATAGGCTTTGGAGGGCTAGGGCCGAGCTACGGGCTCGCACCCTCCCCTCCCTCAAATTCTGGAGCAAGCTTACGAGCTTCGCCCTCGATAGGCTCCAGAGGGCTGGGGCTGAGCTACGGGCTCGCACCATCCCCTCCTTTAAACTCCGGGGCAAGCTTACGAGCTTTGCCCTCGATAGACTCTGGAGGGCTAGGGCCGAGCTACGGTCTCGCACTCTCCCCTCCCTCAAATTCTGGGGCAAGCTTACTAGCTTCGCCTACGATAGGCCCTGGAGGGCTATGGCCGAGCTACTGCTCGCACATCCCCTCCCTCAAATTCTGGGGCAAGCTTACGTGCTTCGCCCTTGATAGGCTCTGGAGGGCTAGGGCCGGGCTTGTACCCTCCCCTCCCTTAAATTTTGGGGCAAGCTTATGAGCTTTTCCCTCGATAAGCTTCGAACGGATAAGGCCGAGCTACGGCTCGCACCCTCTCCTCCCTCCAACTTCGGGGCAAGCTTACGAGCTTCGCCCTCAATAGGATCTGAAGGGCTAGGGCCGAGCTACGGGCTCGCACCCTCCCCTCCCTCAAATTCTGGGGCAAGCTTACGAGCTTCGCCCTTGATAGGCTTTGGAGGGCTAGGGCCGAGCTACGGGCTCGCACCCTCCCCTCCTTCAAATTCTGGGGCAAGCTTACGAGCTTCACCCTCGATAGGCTTTGGAGGGCTAGGGCCGAGCTGCGACTCGCACCCTCCTCTCCCTCAAAATCCAGGGCAAGCTTACGAGCTTCGCCCTCGATAGGCTCCGAAGGGCTATGGCCGAGCTACGGGCTCGCACGCTCCCCCCCCCTCAAATTCCAGGGCAAACTTACGAGCTTCGTCCTTGATAGGTTTCGGAGGGCTACGGCCGTACGGCTCCCACCCTCCCCTCCCTCAAACTCTGGGGCAAGCTTATGAGCTTTGCACTCGATAGGCTCTGGAGGGCTCGCGTCGATCTATACTCTCGACATCCGGCCCGCTCTCCCCACAACTCTCATCTGCCCCGAATGTTGGGGGGCACACATAAGGGCAAGGCTAAGGAAGAGGAAATGCCATGTCTTTATACTCTACAAAAAGGAGTTCGGACAACGGCCTTTAGAGAAACAAAACACTTTCATTGATCAAAATGTTGAAAATATATACAAGTATTTCCATATGCTGACCACACATTGGCCGACACTTCAAAAAGCCCAAACCTCAAGAACAAAAAAGTCCTAAGCAATGCCCCGAGACCGGCCCTTAACCCCCCACCCCAAAGATCACGTGACGCCCTGATCGCCTACGCCCTGGTCGCCTTCACCCAAGCTTGCATCGCCTCCCCCCTGAGCAATGCCCCCAGCTTGCTCCTCAACTGCCACCGCTTCTTCCTCGGCCTGAGTACTGACCGCCTCTTCGTCATCAGACACCTGTAAACTTGAAAAGTCAACCTCGATCGAGGGATAAAGTCTCCCATCCTCTTATTTAATCTCTAAAGGCATACCTCCCAGCCCGTCGAATAGCCTTTCTGTCACGACCCGCTTCCCTAAAATGGAGGCGAGGCGTGAAAAGGTCCGCACGAGAGTGGAGCTGTGAAGCCCCAAACCCGATAAGCGTCAATAAAACATAAGCAGGTCCCTGTAACCACAACGGAACAACAATAATTATACAAGAAGAAACTGAAATAAAAATCTCACATCTCATAAAATGTCCAACAAGAAAATAAGTCTAACATCCAGAAAAGCCACCAGGCTAAAAGAAAGAGTCTAAAGGCCCAGAACAAGGCCAACAAAAGAAACGACATAACAAAGTATAGGTGCTACGCACCGATAACAAAACAACTGTCTAAACAAAAGTAAAACACAACAAAGACACTAGGACTGGTCCCCAGTGTCCACATACACTCCGTCAAATACAAGCTCGGGCTCGGCGTCAGCAAGCACCTCGTCCTCAACAAGGTACTCAGGCTCAGGATCTAACATGTGTCACCCAAAAGAGTAAAGGGGCACATGTCAGCAAGTCTAAAAGACTTGGGCAAGGAAACTGAAAGTAAGGCAACTAGCAACCTAACAGTTATAGTATGCATGACATGGCAGTTATAACATGAGTGCACAATTAAGACATGGCAAGACAATTTGTACAAGAGAACAATCATCGGAACAAGACAAGAGTAGCCAAGCTACTATCAATATCAATCAATTCACTATTCACGTTGTTCGTAGATGTTTACGCCTTACAGCTGAATGGTTTCACATTCGCTGATTGGCCGCTTAACAACTACCCCAAAACCTAGAGTTTACGCCTTACCACTGCAGTTGCTGATCGGGCAGACTCCCAGTTGATTGGCCGCTTAACTCTTACCCCCAATACCCACACGTAATGGAGCCAGGGTCCCCGCACATGAGCTCAGCAAGTGAGCCGGGGTTGCCCCGCACATGAGCTCGCATTCTTAAACATTTGGCGTAGGGGTGCACCTAGCCGGAAACAAGCAATTCGGGCATTGGCTATCAACCAACACATGGCCCGCTTCTGGAACACGAGCCAGGAACACAAGCATTCGTAGCAAAGCTACGCAATCACAAAAGCACTTAGAGAATGCAATGACATGACAATTAATTCGCGTACCGTTAATGGAAAGTAAACATGACATGGTAATTGTGCAACATGCTATATGTCGGAACTAGCTTCGTTGTCAAGCTAGTTCCCCAATTTGCGCCTAGGCGAGTATCATTTCGTCGCCTAGCCTCTTTTACGCCTACAACAAGCAAATGGCCTAAAACATGGCCTAAACCCTAAGTGGCAAGTTTCACTTGCCTAGCACCGGGGATGACGACCACTTCGTCACACGGATGCCAATTTACGGGGAAATCGCTGTTATGGGGGAACAATCATCAAACAACATGAAATTTTATTAGGGTTTCATAAAAATACCAATAGGCTATGAAAACATAGAGGAATCGATTTCTTACCGAGAGGAAGCGGAAGAAACACTCCGGAGAACCCTAGGATCAGATCTGGAAAAGATTAGAGAAGTTTGGAGAAACTAGGGTTTTGGGGGATTTTGGGGGTTTTGGGGATTTGATGGAGATTTGGGGAAGATGAGAGGTAGATAGAGTGAATGGATGGTTTGGATGATGGATTTAGGGCTTGGAATGAAGGAATGAAGCTTGGAGGAAGATGGGGGCTCAATGGGGGAGATTTTAGGGTTTAGGGTCGAGTGGAGGAAGATGAAATCGTTTGGGATGGGTTTAAATAGGATGGGCTGGCGGCTGCCCAGAAATTAGGGTTTTAACACAGGTTAGTCGGTCAAAGAGCAACCACTGACCGACTAGTTTGGCAACTAGTCGGTCGGTCGACCAACGCAGACCGACTAAGTGCAAACAGTAACTCCTGAACGAAAATAGGATTTAGAATTAGTCGATCCATGAACAAATACTGACCGACTAGTTTAGCATCTAGTCGGTCGATGAACGTTCTTAGACCGACTAAGAGTGAACAGTATTGATACTAAAATTTAGATGATGAGTTAGTCGGTTAAAGAAGCATTGCCGACCGACTAGTTTGCAACCTAGTCGGTCAACCAACGTTCTTAGACCGACTAACGATAAACAGTAACTCCTGAGAAATTAGAAAGCCAACTAGTCGGTCCAAGAAGGATTGCCGACATACTGGATCGTCATCTGGTCGGTCGGTTCCCCTTCTTATACCGGCTAATGAGCACAAAAGTTCCGATACGGAGCGCGGGGCCCCGTGATCGATTCCTAAGACTCCTAGGCTTGATCTAATAGTAAGATACGACCGTTGTGAAGTCCGTCATGAATGACATACTTCAAAATCGACGATCCTAAGGAAGAAACGAGAAAATACGACGAATCGATCGAAAATGAAAGCTACGGAGACGAAACCCACACAAGAGGAGAAAATTCACCAAAACACATATTATATTATAATAAATCCAGATACATGAAAAGCAGTCGTTACATCCTCCCCAACTTAAGAAAAATTCCGTCCTCGGAATTTCCAAATACTCACGAGTCCGGAAACAAAAGTGGGAAACGCTCTCGCATCTCATCCTCATTCTCCGAAGTAGACTCTCCAGGTGAGCCGTGTCGCCACATCACCCTCACAAGATTGACAATCTTGTTCCGAAGCGACTTCTGACGCCTGTCCAGAATCTGCACTGGATGCTGGTCATACGTCATATCGGGGCGAACGGTAATCTCCGAAAAATCCACAGCATGAGATGGATCGCTAATGTATCGACGAAGCTGCGACACATGGAAAACATTGTGAACTCCTTCCAAAGATGGCGACAAGGCCAAGAGATAAGCTACCTCGCCAACCCTCTCCAAAATGTCAAACGGTCCAATGTATCGCGGGCTCAACTTCCCACGCTTCCCGAAACGAATCACACCACGATTCGGGGAAATCTTCAAGAACACATGGTCGCCCGGCTGAAACTCCAAAGGACGACGTTTAGCATCCGCCCAATGCTTAAAACGGTCCTGAGCAATCCTCAACCTCTCCCGAATATTCCTGACGATATCCACGGCCTCCACGATCATCTCAGGTCCCAACAACTCCCGATCACCAACGTCATCCCAACTTAATGGCGATCGACATTTCCTCCCATAAAGAGCGGCGAAAGGCGCCATGCCAATACTCGCCTGGAAGCTGTTGTTGTAAGAGAACTCCACCAAATGCAGATGGTCCTCCCACGAACCCTTGAAATCCAACATGCACGCCCTCAGCATGTCTTCCAAAATCTGAATCGTCCTCTCGGACTGGCCATCCGTCTGCGGATGGTACACCGTGCTGAAACTCAGACGCGTACCCAAGCTCTTCTGCAAACTCTGCCAGAACTGAGATGTGAACCTCATGTCTCTGTCAGACATGATACTCACGGGGACTCCATGAAGCCGCACAACCTCCTGCACGATTCACGTTACATCACTATCCAAACTAAGAAAAGGAAATAAAACGGAGAGTAAAAGAATTTTACCTCCATATATCTCCTCGCTAGCGCCTCAGTGGACTGTCCCACTCGGAACGGAATAAAGTGCGCAGCTTTGGTCAATCGATCTACGATCACCCAAATCGCGTCATTCTGCTTCGGACTCCGAGGTAGTCCAGTCACGAAATCCATAGTGATGTGTTGCCATTTCCACTCCGGAATCGGAAGCGGTTGTAGCAACCCGGCCGAACGCTGATGCTCCGCCTTCACTTGCTGGCAAACCAAGCACTTGGCTACACTCCGAGCCACGCTCCTCTTCATACCATGCCACCAATAATTCAGACGAAGATCCTGGTACATCTTGGTGCCACCAGGATGCACAGAATACGACGAACTGTGTGCCACCACCATCAACTCCTCTCTGATATCCCCAGCGGGCACACACAACCTGGCTCCAAACCTCAGCGAGCCATCCTCATGAATTAAAAAGTCAGTCCGCAGACCGGCTTCCACCTGCTCCCGAATATTCACCAGCTTCGGATCCTCAGCCTGACCAGCCTTAATCCGATCCACGATCGTCGACTGTACCTGCATGTACATCAACGACGAAGCCTCCCCAGGAAGAACAATCTCCACACCAGACTCGCAAAAATCCTACTGCAATGTCCACTACGAGGTCAAAATCATCACCGCTGGAAGCCTACTCAAAGCATCTGGAACCACATTCACCTTGCCAGGGTGAAACTGCAAATCAATCTCATAATCCGCCATCAGCTCCAACCATCGACGCTGTCGCATGTTGAGCTCCTTCTGAGTGAAAATATACTTCAAGCTTTTGTGATCGGTGAAAATCTTCACTTTCTCACTCAGCAAGAAGTGCCTCCAAATCTTAAGAGCAAACACAACGGCAGCCAACTCCAAATCATGCGTCGGGTAATTCTTCTCATGAACCTTAAGCTGACGAGACGCATACGCCACAACATGCCCATGCTGATGCAACACACAACCGAGACCCTTGCCAGAAGCATCGCAAAAGATCTCAAATCCACCGCTGCGATCAGGCACAACAAGAATAGGGGCAGTCGTCAACCTCTCCTTTAGAACGCCAAAAGCATTCTTACAATCACCCGACCAAACAAAAGCAACATCCTTCCGCGTCAACCTGGTCATCGGCTCAGCAATACGAGAAAAGTCCTTAATGAATCGCCGATAATAACCAGCAAGTCTAAGGAAACTCCGAATCTCAGACGCAGACGATGGAACAGGCCACTCCCTGATGGCCCGAATCTTCTCAGGATCCACTGAAATACCATCTCCAGTCACCACATGCCCGAGAAAAGCAACTCTATACAGCCAAAACTCGCACTTCGAAAACTTAGCATACAAATGATGCTTCCTCAAGATCTCCAACACCGTCCTTAAGTGCGAGGCATGCTCTTCCTCCGACTTCGAATAGATCAGAATGTCGTCAATAAAGATAACGACAAACTTATCCAAAAAGTCGTAGAAAATCAGGTTCATCAGATTCATGAAAACTGCGGGAGCGTTAGTTACGCCGAAAGGCATAACCACGAACTCATAGTGTCCATACTTCGTCCTGAACACTGTCTTCGAAACATCACCCTTCTTCACCTTCAACTGATGGTAACCACTCCTCAGATCCAATTTAGAAAACACCCTCGAACCTCCAAGCTGATCAAAAATATCATCGATGCGAGGCAACGGGTATTTATTCTTAATGGTCACCGCATTCAACTCCCGATAGTCCACGCACATGCGACGCGAACCATCCTTCTTCTTCACCAGCAGCACCGGTTCTCCCCACGGAGACACGCTAGGATTAATATAACCCTTCTGCAAAAGCTCATCCAACTGCTTCCGCAACTCTTCCAATTCTGCAGGTGCCATACGATACGGCGCCTTTGAAATCGGCTGCACACCTGGAACAAGATCGATAGAAAATTCCAAAGCCCGATCAGGCGGCAAACCAGACATCTCCTCGGGGAAGACGTCGCCAAAATCTCGCACCACAGCTGGCCACTCCATCTCCATCTGCATAGCCACAGCCTCCACCGGCCTGGCCCGAAATCTGACAGGACCAAGCGAGCTGCTACCACGACTGAACTCAAATACTGGATGTCCAGGAATCTCGAACACCACCTTCTTCCTCCTGCAGTCGATCGTAGCATAGAAGCTCGCAAGCCAGTCCATCCCAAGAACTGCATCATAGTTGATGATGTCGTGGACAATGAAATCAGCAAAAAGCTGATGTCCACAGACCACCAACGGGCAAGAATTGCAACCACGATGCACCGAGACCACGCCATTCCCTGTAACGATATTCCAACTCTTGGAAAGAGGGGACGTCGACAAGGAATGCCTCTCCACGAAGCTCTGAGAAATAATGCACATCGATGCACCAGAGTCAAAGAGGACTCGTGCAGGAAATGTGCAAACCAAAACCACACCTAATCAAGCAATTAACAATCAAACCCTAGTCTAGCAAACAACCATGTCCAAGAAAACAACACAATCGATGTCCAAGCAAACACATCCCTGTAACGATATTCCAACTCTTGGAAAGAGGGGACGTCGACAAGGAATGCCTCTCCACGAAGCTCCGAGAAATAATGCACATCGATGCACCAGAGTCAAAGAGGACTCGTGCAGGAAATGTGCAAACCAAAACCACACCTAATCAAGCAATTAACAATCAAACCCTAGTCTAGCAAACAACCATGTCCAAGCAAACAACACAATCTAACAATCAAAACCAGCTAGGAAAGTAACAGCTAGATTGAGGATTACCTGCGATAACCTCATCCACAGCCTCGCTCTCCGTAGCGGTCATCAGAAAAGCCTGCCTCCTCGGCGGAACAGCCTGCCGAAAAGCCTGTCCATGTGGAACAAGAGCTGCTCCACGTCCAGCATGAACAGACGCTCGCTGCTGCAACGGCTTTGCTGCAACAGGTGCCCTCCGCAGCTGATTCGCATGCCGACAATCCTTCGCGACATGGGAAGCATCACCACAAACCAGACACTGGCCCAGAAACTTCCGACACTGATCCTTGACATGGCCAGGCTTGCCGCAGAAATGGCAAGACTTCAGAATAGGCCCTCCTGGCCTCTTAAACTGAGCAGACTGATTAGGCCTGAATCCAGGTCTAACCACAGCTCTCGCCTGTTCCACAGGCCTCTTCCCAGCACCAACAACAGACCCCCTCCTCTGGTTCACGGGCAGCTCCTGCCTCTTGGCTGCTACTAGAACCTTCTGATAGGACTTCCGGTCAGAAGAGGTCACAAAACTCTGGAGCTCCGAAGCAAGCCCCTACAGGAACCTCTGAGCTCTCTCCTCAGCGTCCTGCACCATCTTTGGTTCAAACCGACTCAGCCTCATGAACTCTTGGTGATACATATCCACCGACGAGCTCCCTTGCTTCAAATCGATAAAACGCTACAGCATCTCCTCCCTGGCAGCTTTCGGAAAAAACTCACCCTCAAATCTGGCCTTGAAGGTAGCCCAAGCAATCGGCTCCACCAACATCTTCTCTTCCGCATCCCACCAATTCCGAGCATTATCCTTGAGTTGCCTCTTAGCCAAATCAACCCATCCAGCCGGGTTAATCTTCGCCATCTTCAGATTGTCCTCGATGTTCCGAATGCACTCATCGGCAGCCAGAGGACCCTCAGAACCATCAAAATATGCGGGACCCAGCTCCCGAAATTGCTTCGCTCCTGGCTCAGAGCGAGGGGCATCCGGAAGAGCCCGGGCAGCTCGAGCAAGTGGAGCATTCTGGACATGCAGAAGCACGCCCTGCTGCACTTGCATCATCTGGAGCATCATCTGTATCATCTCACCGCTGGTGGGTTCCCGCTCAGGCTCCTCATCATGAGGGAGCGCACCACTGCCCCCACCACGGGTGAAACGCCTTCCTGCCATCTAATGACACAGATAACGAATCAGATTAGACTCATAGCTAATGACATCGGACGTCGAACTTAGTTTATTGGACATTCTAATATTATTATCGCTATTCCAAAAATCGCAGTTACAGAAGGACATGCATGGGCCACCAACAAAACCTGTCACGACCCGCTTCCCTAAAATGGAGGCGAGGCGTGAAAAGGTCCGCATGAGAGTGGAGCTGTGAAGCCCCAAACCCGATAAGCGTCAATAAAACATAAGCAGGTCCCTGTAACCACAACGGAACAACAATAATAATACAAGGAGATACTGAAATAAAAATCTCACATCTCATAAAATGTCCAACAAGAAAATAAGTCCAACATCCAGAAAAGCCACCAGGCTAAAAGAAAGAGTCTAAAGGCCCAGAACAAGGCCAACAAAAGAAACGACATAACAAAGTATAGGTGCTACGCACCGATAACAAAACAACTGTCTAAACAAAAGTAAAACACAACGAAGACACTAGGACTGGTCCCCAGTGTCCACGTACTCCCCGTCAAATACAAGCTCGGGCTCGGCGTCAGTAAACACCTCGTCCTCAACAAGGTACTCAGGCTCAGGATCTAACATGTGTCACCCAAAAGAGTAAAGGGGCACATGTCAGCAAGTCTAAAAGACTTGGGCAAGGAAACTGAAAGTAAGGCAACTAGCAACCTAACAGTTATAGTATGCATGACATAGCAGTTATAACATGAGTGCACAATTAAGACATGGCAAGACAATTTGTACAAGAGAACAATCATCGGGACAAGACAAGAGTAGCCAAGCTACTATCAATATCAATCAATTCACTATTCACGTTGTTTGTAGATGTTTACGCCTTACAGCTGAATGGTTTCACATTCGCTGATTGGCCGCTTAACAACTACCCTAAAACCCAGAGTTTACGCCTTACCACTGCAGTTGCTGATCGGGCAGACTCCCAGTTGATTGGCCGCTTAACTCTTACCCCCAATACCCACACGTAATGGAGCCAGGGTCCCCGCACATGAGCTCAGCAAGTGAGCCGGGGTTGCCCCGCACATGAGCTCGCATTCTTAAACATTTGGCGTAGGGGTGCACCTAGCCGGAAACAAGCAATTCGGGCATTGGCTATCAACCAACACATGGCCCGCTTCTGGAACACGAGCCAGGAACACAAGCATTCGTAGCAAAGCTACTCAATCACAAAAGCACTTAGAGAATGCAATGACATGACAATTAATTCGCGTACCGTTAATGGAAAGTAAACATGACATGGTAATTGTGCAACATGCTATATGTCGGAACTAGCTTCGTTGTCAAGCTAGTTCCCCAATTTGCGCCTAGGCGAGTATCATTTCGTCGCCTAGCCTCTTTTACGCCTACAACAAGCAAATGGCCTAAAACATGGCCTAAACCCTAAGTGGCAAGTTTCACTTGCCTAGCACCGGGGATGACGACCACTTCGTCACACGGATGCCAATCTACGGGGAAATCGCTGTTATGGGGGAACAATCATCAAACAACATGAAATTTTATTAGGGTTTCATAAAAATACCAATAGGCTATGAAAACATAGAGGAATCGATTTCTTACCCAGAGGAAGCGGAAGAAACACTCCGGAGAACCCTAGGATCAGATCTGGAAAAGATTGGAGAAGTTTGGAGAAACTAGGGTTTTAGGGGATTTTGGGGGTTTTGGGGATTTGATGGAGATTTGGGGAAGATGAGAGGTAGATAGAGTGAATGGATGGTTTGGATGATGGATTTAGGGCTTGGAATGAAGGAATGAAGCTTGGAGGAAGATGGGGGCTCAATGGGGGAGATTTTAGGGTTTAGGGTCGAGTGGAGGAAGATGAAATCGTTTGGGATGGGTTTAAATAGGATGGGCTGGCGGCTGCCCAGAAATTAGGGTTTTAACACAGGTTAGTCAGTCAAAGAGCAACCACTGACCGACTAGTTTGGCAACTAGTCGGTCGGTCGACCAACACAGACCGACTAAGTGCAAACAGTAACTCCTGAACGAAAATAGGATTTAGAATTAGTCGGTCCATGAACAAATACTGACCGACTAGTTTAGCATCTAGTCGGTCGATGAACGTTCTTAGACCGACTAAGAGTGAACAGTATTGATACTAAAATTTAGATGATGAGTTAGTCGGTTAAAGAAGCATTGCCGACCGACTAGTTTGCAACCTAGTCGGTCAACCAACGTTCTTAGACCGACTAACGATAAACAGTAACTCCTGAGAAATTAGAAAGCCAACTAGTCGGTCCAAGAAGGATTGCCGACCGACTGGATCGTCATCTAGTCGGTCGGTGCCCCTTCTTATACCGGCTAATGAGCACAAAAGTTCCGATACGGAGCGCGGGGCCCCGGGATCGATTCCTAAGACTCCTAGGCTTGATCTAATAGTAAGATACGACCGTTGTGAAGTCCGTCACGAATGACATACTTCGAAATCGACGATCCTAAGGAAGAAACGAGAAAATACAACGAATCGATCGAAAATGAAAGCTACGGAGACGAAAACCACACAAGAGGAGAAAATTCACCAAAACACATATTATATTATAATAAATCCAGATACATGAAAAGCAGTCGTTACACTTTCTCCTTCATCACCGATATGACGGGGACAAGCTCCATCATCTGGTAATGTCACACTGCTTCTCTTCAAGCTCAGCCTACCCCAATGCCACCAGCTCCGCTACCCTCTTCTTTTCCTGCTCCAGAGCAACCTATACCTCGACCCTGCGGGCCTCCTCGGTCTGAGCTTTCTTCTCAAAATCCTCCAGACACTTCTCCTGCTGAAGGATCGTCACCCTTTTTTTGGTGTGCGAATCTTGCATCTTTCCTAGCCGGGCCCTGTGTCACGCTGCTCTTTCCTCGGCTGCTTTCTTCACCGCCTCAAGTTCAGTCGCCTTCCTCCCCAGTGCAGCCTAGGCCTTGTTTATCCCAGTTGTATGGCACCGAAGGGAGACCATCAGAGCATTCACCGGCACACAAAAAGTAGTGAGAAGAGGAGTGAGGCGCACACACGAATAAAGAGAACTGTATCATAAAATAGAAGGCCGACCTACCTGCATGTTATGCCAGATTACCGAGGCGCATAGCCTGTTTGTGTCCATGTCCGTCAAAGATGCTCGGTCTCTCGGCAGTAGACTATTCTCGGCCAACCGCGCTGCCACACTCGCTTCATCAAAAATCGATTCTTGAGCGCTAACTGGATATGACGCCACCAAAGATTCCTCCGCCGACAGACCATGGAGCTCATCCCTCTTTGACTTGAATACCGCTAGGGCCGACTCACAGCTCGAATAAGCGGGCTTTCCCAGCCCAGACGGCGGGCATCCGTAAGGCCAACGGTCTGTGACCGTCGTTTGCCCACTAGAATATGACCTGGCCAGAGACCCCTGGGGCGTGACCGTCCGAAGTGGGACCGTGGGATTCGAGGGTCTTTGCTCTCTCTGAGACCATCGGACCTCCTGCTCAGCCTGTGCTTCTTCCTCGGCGTCGACGTCAATGGGAATGGGGATAACCAAGGTAGCCACGTTCTCAGTAGGATGGCCCGAGTCTTCCACACTTGCCAAAGGACCCGAAGCGGTAGTGGCTCCCACCACCTTCTGCTTCTTCGTCAGCTCAAGCTTCTCAGCCTTCGCAGTGGTCGACCCCCCCCCCCCCCCCCCGACCTCTCTTTGGGCCAACCTTCGCCCCCTGCTTGGCTGAATTCTCGGTGGGCAATCTCATAAGCTCGTCCAGCGGTAGACTTATCATTTCACCTGCAAGAAGAAAATAAATCAGGGTGAGCAAATCAGGAGCAAAAACCACAAAGCTCGGATTACCTGTGGGCCAAATGTGCTTGACGATCCTCTCTTCCTTAGTAAGATCGTCAAATCTCCTTTCCGTCTATGGGATTTCCCTCAAGATCTTGGCCTGCTATATGTCGTTCGCCTTGAGGAGGACCTCCATGTTCACCTCAGGATTCAGCACGCCCGAGTTCCACCTCAGTATCAGATATTAGGGCGTCGAGATGAACACGTATGTCTCCTTCCAACCCTTGATCTTCCGCGAAAGGCCCAGAACTAGAGGCCGACGTCTCCTTGCCGAAATGTAGAAGTGCGCCCCCAGTTTTTTGGTTTCAAAGAACTATCGAAACAAGGGCAGGGTCGGGCTAACCCCGATTCCCGCACAAAGGATAAGAAAACCCACAATACAACCGATGGAGTTTGTCATTAGTTACAAAAGAGGGAGTTCACGGAAGTTAAGAATGTGGAGAAGGAAGGGAGGAAGAGGAAAGCGGATCCCTTGGGTAAAGCAAGCGACGTAAACCCCGACCTCATAATCCTTGGGGAAGTATACCCGCTCGGTGGAGGTTGGAAGGCGGACTGTGTAGGGTGGTCTTAAATACTTCGCTCGAGCCAAGAGTATAAAGGAGGTCGGTGCAACAGATGCTACACCAGAAATCTCAACAGGGACGTCCCCAGCCTCGACCATGGTCATGATGGCCCGAGCAGACAGTCTGGGCTTCCCTAGGGCCAGCCCTTTCCCTTTCATATGGTCCATAGGGGACGCTGACGATGAAGCCGCAGCAAGCTCGGTAACCAGGCCACCCTCGGGTCGGCCATACCCGATCTGTGAAGACTCCTCCACCCGCTCCGTCGGGTCCGTGGCAGAGCTGTTCGATGCTCCACCACCCCTATACTAACCCTCTATCTCTCTAGAAGCTGTTGAACATGAAGAAGAGGGAGAAACCATTTAAGAAGGGAGAAGGATACCTAAAAGAAAGAAGACGATCTGAGGAAGCGACCGAAACACTGGATAAGAGCACCGGCGACGGCAGCAACGACAGTTGTAAACTTAGAGAAAAAACTCGGAGAATCTAATAAGAAGGATAAATCTCTCGATGGATCTCCCCTTCCCTATTTATACCGAGTGTCAGTTCATCTCCGTCGTCGAAGCCAAGCCACGTTGCGCAAATCCGAGTTCCTCTGATGCCTCGACTACCACCCACCGTCATGTCAGCCACGCGTCACGTACGGGATGGCTGAGGTGCCTCGATCTTTTTCTGCCTTTTGAATCGAAATGATGGCTGGATAGGCGGTGCGTAGGCGTTTCAAATTAATTGCCGCCATGTCCAAAAATTCAGAATGAAAATCGCCCACTCCCCTTTCGAATAAATGGAGAGATTTTGCATCATCCAAACCAGGCCGGACTTCTGCCTAAAGCTCGAATGACGGTGGAAATTGTTACGACCAAAGATCAGAATGCCTTAACATCCACCCAACTCGCCAGACAAGCAGCCAGCTCGCTCGTCATCCAAGAAGTTCGCCTCGCCGAACAGAAAGGTCGCACGTCGCCCCTAGACTTGCCGATTGGTTGCACATTCTCCTACAAGCTCGTCGGCCAAGCATAAAGGTCGCTCATCATCCTCCAAGTTTGCCCTCCCAAAAGAGGCACAAGGGTCAGCCGTCGAAAGCTCGATGCTCTCGAGGAACGACCAAACGACCCATGAGCAGCCCTGCTCCTTGGATGCACATTGATGTTATTTAAGCTGATCGAACACGACAAACGTCCTCAAACGAGAACATCACTGGCAGTTTCGCCGACCGATAGCCTGACAAAAGCGCACCTGGCCGTTTTGTCGCCTGACAGCCTGACAAAAGCGCACTTGACGCTTTCGGCTCTGGCAACCTGACAAAAGCATGCATGACACGCCCTGCTCTGACATCCTTGGTAGAACCATCAGTAGTCTGACATGCCAGCTCATCGCGCCACCTTAGCCGAAGCTAACTGTCTTACTCAACTATAAATACCCATCTACCACTCTTGACGCAAAAGGTTGGTTGATCAAAATCATAAACTCATACCTTATACACAAGAGCAAATATCTTCCATATAATTGTTCTTCCACTCAAGCTCGTCCACGTAAGGTCGACCTAACTTAAGCTCGGCCTACATGTCCGATCCACATGTTAAGCCCCAATTCTGACTTAAGCATCGGAGAGGCTAAGGGTTGGCATCCAACCCCGCCTTTCTGACGAGCCGCTCTTTACGCAGGAAAGCTCGTCCAAGCTCCGAATAATCGGTAACCAACTCTAGAAGAGAGGCGTTGAAGAGGTGACCTCGAAGAATTGATCCCAAGAGCATCGTCCAAAGAGCGCTCGACCTTTACATCCCCTTACCACTTGTAAACACCCACCACTTGTAAATCATCGTGGGATTTCCCACCAAACAAATAGTATTGTCGGACGGATTTCGAACCATAACATTAAGTATTGTAAAATTTCTATTAAATTTTCTGTTTATTTATGCTTTTGGGACACAAAGCTTCTTTTTGTTAAAATAAAAAATACATGTTTTAAGAATATGTCTTGATATAAGGCAGACAAGTAGGACTTTGTATACTGCATTTTCTTCTTTCACTGAGTCGTCACTACCAGATTGGATATGCCTTTAATTGTCTTACTTCAACTAGATGTGTCAGTCGTCATCCTATTGATCGGGTAAAATTGCAACTAATCCTCAACGCAAGGGATCTTTTTATTCCTTTTCATGGACCATTACTTCATCGCTATCACTTTTTATTGAGCTTTTGTCTGCTAGGCTAGTTAGCATAGGAGAAACCCTTCGTCAAGGAGTACCATCTTTCAACCACAACCATCCATTACACGAGAAGCAATATCTCTACATGGCGGTACTTTCTTTAAGTCCTAGTTAACAAGAAGATACTTGCTAAATGCACCGAAAAAATATGGTGCATCTCATGTCTTAAAATGAAAAAAACACACATCAGTTGTCATGTCAAACACGTACACTTTCTCATGCATTTCTTTTTCATATTTGGTAAGTCAATCATCACATACACCCCTTAGGGGGTGTTTATAGTCCGGCCCCGCAAAAGCTTAAAATTATATGTTCCAACCAACATATGTTTTAAAAATAGTATTTAAAGTTATCCCAGGAAAATTAAGAAGTAAGAATGCTTATGATAAAACAGAAAACCGTTGCAACTATATATTGAGCAGGGTGGATGTACTTGCAACTTGCCCTGGGCAACTGCCCAAGACAAGAAAAAACCAAAAACAAGGTTTTTTGTAGTAACCACACCGTAGTATAGAAGTACGAGCACAGACTCATTCTCTCTTGGAAGAATAAGAGGCATACCAATAATATACATTTGTTGTGAAGGGATAATACCGAGTTGGTTAGTCGGTTGTGATCACGGCTTATCTTATAGAAAAGACCGTATCTAATGTATCTTATCTGTATACACTCCTCACCAAGCTATAAATAAATAGTTGGAGTTTCTCCCCAGATGTTGACTCATAACACGTTATTAGCACGAGCCTCTAAACAAATATTCCACACAAAATCGATCGTTACGAAAGCGAAGAAAGGCAGAAGATCCACATGCACGGTGTCAAGCTTCATCAAACGAGCATCGTCATCTGCGTAGGCTTCGTTCAACCCTCGGTATATCCAGAGGATGGATATCGAGGTGAATCTCGCTAAAAATGTCGTTTTTATCATATGTATGATAGTATTTTCCATAGATCTCGCAAGATCGAAATGAAATCTGGATTAATCGCTCAAAAATCATGTTTTTAACATGTTTTAAAAATCTAAAATAATGGGAAATAAGGTTTTTACCCTATCCTAGCCCTGCCGGCGGCCTTGCCGCCGACCGTCCCCCTCCCCCGTGCCAGTCCCCGCGCGCGTCCCCCCTGCCTGAAGCGAGAGGGAAGGCCGGCGCTCGGCACCCAATCAATCCGCCTCGAATGGGGCTGTGTTCGGCGCTCCAGTGAACCCCCCGAAGGGGGGTGGCATTCGGCGCCCCAGCTTATCCCCCCTGAAGGAGGTGGGGCGGCGTGCGGGCCCCAGCAAATCCCCCCCGAAGGGGGGACATCAATCTGGCCATAGTCGACGTCCCCCCGAACTGGCCACCATCAACGTCCCCCCAAGGGGGACAGTGCCCTTGTTGCTGTCGACCTCCCTTTGAAGGGGGACGGCGACTGGCTGCCATCAATGTCCCCTCGAAGGGGGACGTCGCCCTTACTGATTTCGACCTCCCCCAAAGGGGGACGACGACTAGTCGCTGTCGACTCCCCCCCAAAAGGGAGCGGTGCTAAAGCCACCGTCGATAACCCCCCAAAAAACTCCGACGAGGGGGGCGCCTGCCCCTGCCGCCACACGTCGGCCGCACACTGGGGTGCGGCGATGGCTAACCCTAGCCGACGCCCCTCAACCCTAGTTCTTTTCCTTTGGGCCCGAAGCCCAGACAAAAAAAGAATTAAAGCCTTGCGGGCCTGAAGATCGCAGGCAAACTGCGGGCCTCAGGCTTATTATTCACACAAAAAAGGTTTAATGACTGCGGGCCTGAAGCCCGCAACCATACTGCAGGCTTCAGGCCCTCATGCCAACCTTGATTCAAAAAAAAGTGGGGGGCTAAAATAAGCTTTAAAAGGGCTTTTTGTGGGTTAAAATTGATTAAAGAGAGTATTTGGGGGCCTAAAAATTCATGAAAAAATCATGATAAATTATGGGACGATAAGGGGACTTTTAGGGATAAATTGGGAATGATTTAAAAAGGAAAATTTATTCCTTTTATGTAGAACATGTCAAATATTGGGATCTTTTTCAATCACTTTGAATAAACTCAACTAGCACAACCTTTGCATTATATGATACCCTTTGTAGGATCATTAATATATGCTTCGCATCATTTTGGCTTATTATGTGGATAAACTATTTTTGGTTGTGCAAATATTAAGACTTAATAATTAAGAAGATCATGCGACCGCTCTGTCATTAGTCAGCTAACCTAACGATGTATGACGTTGCCCAGTGGTCCAGTAATTATTAAGTAATTAAATTGTTTATTCCTCTCTGCAAATATAAATGTCTGTGATGCCTGTGATGAAAATGTCAGCTGAAAATATTTGATGAGCACAAATTTTTGCATGGATGGCTAATTACGGTTTTTGGATCAGCTGTTTAAGTCCTACATTTTATTTTCCTGCACTTTTCTTTTACTTTTGAGAGAAATTGTAGTGAGGAATTTATATAAATGTTCAAGACCGAAGACCACTTTCCATGGAGACGGAGGCCACAATTGAAGCTGAAGATCTTATATGGGACCTACGGGGTTTCCAAAGTTGTAATTTCTTTTTAAAAGCTTTCATTTATGTAATATGGACTGTAATGGACTTTGGACTTTTTATTTATGTGGGACTGGCCGATCCACGCAATTAGCTCTTTATATAAAAATTGCATCCGCATGAAAATGTTTATTGTTTAAATTTTTAATTCATGCAAATTTGTGCGCTGCTAGATAAAATGGCTAAAATCGCAAGTGTCGATTTCGAAGTGCTGGATGCGTTAGGGAGAAACTATCTGAGCAAGTAGCTCGATGTGAAGCCAGCTCGATGTGAAGTTCCATCTGCGGTCTAAGTCCCTCATTTCTGCTGTGACCAAGAATGAAAATGTAAGCGATATAGAAAAGGTGCAAGCCATTATCTATATTCGCTGCCATATGGACAAGATACTAAAGGCTGAGTACCTTACGGTCGAAGATCCATTTGAGTTGTGGACTGCCCTTGAGGACAGGTTAAACATCAGAAAGATGTTATACTACCAAAGGCACGATACGAGTGGGAGGACATGAGACTGTAGGACTTTAAGTCCATAGCTGAGTACAACTCAACTCTTTTTAGCATCACCTCACGCCTGAAGTTGTGTGGTGAAAAAGTCTCAGAAGATCGCATGCTGGAAAAGATGTACACGTCTTTCCATGAGAAAGATGCGATACTTATCCAGCAATACCGTGAACAAAAGTTCACTAATTATTCTTAGCTGCTGTCATGTTTACTTATGGCTGAACAAAACAGAGAGTTTTTCCTCGCCACTCACAACATGCGTCCACTAGCACTGCCCCCTCCCAAAAGCTCATAATGCCTCTTCTTTTCGAAAGAAGAGAGACAACAAAAGAAAAGAAAGACCACAGAAAGGGGAACAGAATAAAAGGGCCAGAGGCCAAGTCTAGCAACATAGAAATGAAGTAAATTGCAAGTTCACCTTGTGCCGAAATGATAACAAGAAGAATGATGCACCCCCACCCAAAAGGGATTGGGAACACCAGTGACATAGCTGTGGCATGAAAGGCCACTAGTCTAGAGTGTGCCGACCTCTGCAGCATCTCTAGGAACTATATAAAGAAAACAAGAAAAAGAAAGCTGAAACAAACCTGGTGACATCTGATGCTTCAGTCAAATTTACAGCTGACGACTTCGAAACTGATGACCTGCTAGATTAGCTTTCTACTTTTATCTTAGCAATTTGTCTACAACATTTCATGTTATGAGAGCTTTCATATTATGTAATTTGAATTTGAATAAATAATGTTTATGTTCCTGAAATGCAAATGTTTTATTCATCTTTATAGATGGATCGCTCTTATGACTGCTTGGTAGACAGTGCTTCGACACATACGATCCTTCAGTATAAGTGCTATTTTCATAGCATTATACCATACAAAAGCCCTGTAAATACAATTTTAGGGCCATCAAATATAATTGAAGATTTTGGGAATGCAACCTTGTTTCTCCCTAATGGAACAGAAATTAAAATAAAAGATGCACTTTTCTCTCCGAACTCCAAACGAAACTTACTAAGTTTCAAGGATATCCGCTTAAACGGATTCCATTTGGAAACAACAAATGTAAATGAAAAAGAATTATTGTATATAACGTCTCAAGAAAAAGGAGTAAAATCCATACTTGAACGTTTCGAGAGCCTTTCATCAGGCCTCTACCATACAAAGATTCGGAGAGAGGAACCTAACTTGACAGAGCACCCAAAGTGCCCGACATCAGTCAAGTTTTTACTTTGGCATGATAGACTTGGCCACCCTGGATCTATGAAGATACACCGCATCCTATCACAATCCCATGGGCACAACCTGAAGAACCAGAAGATTCTTCAGAAGGGTGAATTTCCTTGCATGCCATGCTTCAAGGGGAAATTAATAATAAGGCCATCACCACTAAAAGTAGATGTCGAGTCTCCAAGCTTCCTGAAAGAATACCTGGAGACATATGTGGACCTATCCACCCCCTAGTGGGCCCTTTCGGTACTTTATGGTACTGATTGATACATCTTCAAAATATTTGTATGTGTGTCTACTATCAACCAGCAACTTAGTGTTTCCAAAGCTACTGGCACAAATTATTAATTGCGAGCGCATTTTCCAGACAACCATATAAAGAAAATACGTCTATATAATGCTGGAAAATTTACCTCCCAGTCATTTTCCAGGCAACGGGAATAGAAATTGAACATCCAGTGCCGCATCTTCATACCCAAAACGGGTTGGCAGAGTCACTGATAAAAAGACTCCAATGGATTGCATGTCCATTGCTAATGAAATTACAGTTTTCGGTGGATGCATGGGGACATGCAATTCCATATGTTCCATCGTTAATAAAAATAAGATCCTTTGGAGGTCAGAGTCTCTCTCCAATGCAACTTGCATAAGGATGGCCACCGAACATTTCTCATCTGAGAATCTTCGGTTGCGCAGTCTACATCCCCATTGCACCACCACAGAGGACAAAAACGGTTCCTCAACGTCGCATATGTATCTATGTAGGGTTTGACTCACCCTCAATTATAAGATACCTAGAGCCCTAAACGGGTGACGCATTTAAGGCACGTCTTGAAGATGTTGAGTATTGATTCCCCGGATTTGGTTTTGATGATGAGCAAACATAAATATCGTGAACTAACTCTTTGTGAGCACAGTTATGGAGATCGTCGCCAAAAGTCTACGTACATCCAAAGCGACGTCTCAAGACTTCTCAAAGCTTGTGATCGTGTGCCTGAAGCTTCGTTGATGCTCTAGGAGCATTATTGAAGTCAAGAGATTCGGAATGAAGCTTTTGAAGACGGTTCATCAAGTTTATTTATTGTCTTCTAGCTTCATCGTATAGAATGTTAAGCCTTGAGTAGATCTTACATTATTAGAGCTAAGATTATCATAGAAGCCCATAGAATCTTTCCCGAAGCTTCGTGCTTCATTTCGCGGCTTCTAGTGCATCTTAGTTGGTTCAAGAAGAAGAACCAACCGACTAGATGGCAATCTAGTCAGTCGGCAATCCTTCTTGAACCGACTAGATCTCCTTACTCAACTCAGCTTATTCACTATTGACCAATTAGTCGGTCCAAGAAGGTTCACCGACCGACTAGTTGTCAAACTAGTCGGTTTGGAATCCTTCTTCGACCGACTAGTTATATCTTCATTTTCACAGCCTGAGCTACTGTTTATCGTTAGTCGGTCAAAGAACAATCATCGACCGACTAGTTGAGAAACTAACTGGTTGAAATTTGCTCTTAGACCGACTAGTTCTCCTAGTAGACAGCCTATCGTATTTCAACTCTTAGTCGGTCAAAGAACACTCACCGACCGACTAGTTGTCAACTATTTGGTTGGCAAGTCTTCTTAGACCGACTAGTTCTATCGACCTGAACTTTATATTCTTGGCTGTCATCCTCTTAGTCGGTCCATGAAGAATCACCGACAGACTAGTTGAGAAACTAATCGGTCAGTGATCCTTCGTAGACCGATTAAGCTGCTTCAGAATAGAGCCGTTGGAGCATTAATTGCTACGAATTTTGCTCTCTCTTTCCACTAACCTATATATACTTGGAGAGGTTCTTTCCTAGTATTCAAGGCTGATATTATTGAGGTTTAGAGAAATCAAAGAGAAGCTATCCAACTCCATTTCTAAAGCTTTCTCTTCTCACAAGAATCTCACCAAACTCCTTGAGCCATATTTCCTCAAGAGAGATTCTCTCCATTGTGAGCCTCTCAAGCTAAGAGCTTGATCCAAGGTCACCAACTCCCCCCTAGCCATCTATTGCTGGTCATCTACTTGGAGCTAGGGTTTGGTGCCTTCTTCTTCCTCAAAATCCTTCTTGCCCTAATATTGGTATGTTTACTCAAGGCATAGGATTTTGTTGGTAAGTATTTCATATTTCATTTACTTTGATTGTAAGTTGTTCTCTCGGTTGTGAGAGAAGTGTGTGATCCCGGGTTGTGGGAGTCACATGTTTATTTGTGTATGATTTGGTCTTGTAGAGGTTTTTTCTACAAGAATTTCATAGTGCAAAGCTTGGGTTAGTGGTTTCTAACTCAAGTATCCGGAGGGGATCCGGGTGGTTAGGACGTAGGATCACCGGGAACAAGTCGGGGAGACTTGGGTGGATCCGAACCCGTTATATCGTTTGTTTGCATTGCCTTTTATTCTTGTTGTTTGTAATTATTCCGCATTGTTGTTTGTGTGTTTGCACAATAATTAGGAATAATACTCTTTATTATTTTAAAGTACTATTCACCCCCCTCTAGTACTTGTGCAGTAGCTACACAGGGCATTACAGAAGACTGTGAATTTGACGAGACCATTTTCCCCAAAATGGGCCGAGAAACTGAGAAATCTGGTGCGAAGCACAGCATAACGTGGGATACAAAAAGTTTAACCCACTATGATCCGGTAACAAAACAATGTGAATATGAGATCTTAAAGGTCGTCCACATTCAGGACATTGTCCACCGATTGCCGGACTATTTTCTGACAATCAGAATATTGTCAAATCACACATCCCTGCTACAAATACTCCAGCTAGAATTGACATCCCTGAGAATGGATACAATCTACCAGCAGCAGAAGTGGCTGTACCTCAACAGAAAAGAGGGAGACCACCAGGCTCCAAGGATAAAAATCCAAGAAAAAGAAAAATATCTGGAGACCTTGGGACGATACCCTAATAGAGAAATGAGCTCATGTCCATACCCTCACCCCTCCTGGAATCCACTGCAGAGGAACTACCGGGAGAAACTGAAATATCATTAAATTATGTACGTACAGTTGAGGTGTTGAATAGAAAGAGTACATTTGTCGACGATGACTTCGCATTTTGATCACTCCTTATTTTACACCTTTTTTCCGCATGCTTGCATGCCATTTAGATCGCCCAAATCATGTTTTTCACGAT
>JAULAV010003423.1:0-58717 GCA_030789695.1 Scilla litardierei
GTGGGCCGATCACGCATATCGACAGTAAGGCTAGGGGCTACTCCCCCAGCGGGTCGATCACACGGGACAACCGTAAGGCTGGAGGCAACTTCCCCAGCAGGCCGATCCCTCGATCTACCGTAAGCCTGGGGGTATCCCCCCAGCATGTAGACCGACCCGACCGTCCGTAAGGCTGGGGGAAACTCCCCCAGCAGGCTAGTTCATCGGTTGGCCGTATGCCTAAGGGTACCTCCCCCAGCTGACCAACCGATCCGATCGACCGTAAGGCTGGTGGAAACTCCCCCAGTGGGCCGATAAACAGGGCCGTCTGTAAGGCTGGGTTCAACTCCCCCAGCAGGCTGGTTCATCGGTTGACCATAAGCCTGAGGGTAGCTCCCCCAACTAACCAACCGACCTGATCGACCGTAAGGCTGGGGGCAACCCCCCCCCCCCCCAGCGGGCAGATCACCAGGATCGTCCGTAAGGCTGGGAGCAACTCCCCCAGTGGGCCGAAACATCGATTGGATGTAAGCCTGGGGATAGCTCCCCTAGTGGCCCAAATGAGCCGATCAGCCATAAGGCTGGGGGCAGCTCCCCTAGCGGGCCGATCCCCCGACCACCCGTACGACTGAAGGCAAGCCCCTCTGCAAGGCGATCGTCCAATCAGCCTGAGGATCATGGACGAGGGCAACCCACAGCAGGCCTAATAGTTGGTCGGCCGAGAACACTCCCTAGGCACTAACTCACCAGGCCAACTGACATGATGTCCCAGGGATCATCCGCCCACACAGCGAGCGGCAGAGGGTCAGCAAGGGATCAACCCCTAGTTAACTTGGACACAACTGTTGTCCATAAGACCAAGGGTCTTCCCCCACTGTGAAACAGCTCAATCAGTGGAGAGCTAGAGACGGAGGCAACCCAGAAAACGATCGGCGGGAACAAAGATACTGCACAAGGAAAATGGCAGAACGCGAAAAGGTACAAAGGCCCGCAAAATAAATTATATATTACATCCAAAAATTGTTCCATGTTACAGGGCAAGGGGTGCACAAAGATGGAGGAACATCGCCTAGGGGGCCGGGGCCCAGGCTGAGGCATCCTCCGTGTCACGCCCCGCTTCCCAAAATGACGGAGGCGAAGCGTGACTAAGGCCCGCTTAGGCCAGAGCTGAGAAGCTCTGACCCAATAAGCGTCTGTAGGGGTACCATTTTAAAGACTTCAGGTTCTTGCATTAATAAAATTCAGAACAATAGGAAGTACAGAAAGGAAAAGACATTCATTAAATTAGAGATATAATATCCAGCGAGTACAAGTCTAAAAAGAAGCCTAAGCATGGCAACAAACTATCTAAAAGCAAACTAAAAGCAGTAACATCTGAAAGTGATGACTAAAAGACCTCAAGGTCTGGTCCTCGTCGGGCACGTACTCTGGGTCGACGTCCTCGGCTCCACGTACTCCGGTAAGTCTGCCTCGTCCACGAACTCTGGCTGAACACATTACGTACAGTACCCAAGAGAAAAGGAACTGTACGTCAGGTAAAGTCTACAAGAAGGGTTAGACTCTACTGCAAGTGTATCAACTTTTAGACAACGATTTACTGGTTGATTAGCATGCTGGGGTTATAAATGAGTAACAAGAAGAAGTAACGTAGCAGGAATGTAAAGCATAACAAGTAGTAGTCGTAGACTGTGCTACCGACTACGGGACTATTGTAAAGGTGTCAGGACAAGACGGAACTAGACAAGACAAGACGGACAGGACACGACACGTGAGACACGAAGGTTTCACGCCTTACAGGTTGAGGGGGATCAGACCCTCTCCACGTGTGCACGCTCAACCCTACCCCAAACCCCAGAACTCAGGACAAGAAGTACAGAGATCACTTCCGCTAGGGAAGCACCTGAAACGCCCGCAGGCTTTATTTTGTATCACGGAGATCACTTCCGCTCGGGAAGCATCTGAAACGCCCGAAGGCTTTTTGTATCACGGAGATCACTCCCGCAAGGAGAGCATCTGAAACGCCCGAAGGCTTTTTGTATCACGGAGATCACTCCCACAAGGAGAGCATCTGAAACGCCCGAAGGCTTTTTGTGTAACAGTGACAAGACACGACCAGTGTACGGGAGAGTTATTCTAGGGTGTCCACACGCACGCACACACAAGATAATCCTAAGGTGTCACAAGTTGTTGTTCATCGAACTTAGACTTCGTCGTCAAGTCTAAGTCGTCGGGGTGACCCGGACGCTATCATTTCACGTCCGGATCTATTTGTTCACAGTTATCAGTTCTAACCAACTAAGGCCTAAGCACGGCCAAAAGTGCAAGTGGGATACACTTGCCTGCGGTGGCGAGTGTGTCATCCGTCCGGGGCGTCTCGTCCGGTGGTCGCGTCCGCGGAAGTCCGTCTGAAATAGTGCCAGGGCGACGGTGTCAGGTCGCGATTTTCATCAAGTCCTATTAGGGTTTGTTTCTAGATTAGCGGGACTATCCTAATCGTCATAATTCACGGTTTGGTGTTTCGTTCAACCTAGATCGACCACTACCCTATGTGCATAGAAAAGTCGTCCGTTGGTCGATTTCTACAGTGACATCATTTTACTGGTGCGGAAAAGTAAATTTAATTATAGTTGTCCAACTTTTACTTAGGGTTTGATTTAGCTATGGTGTGGGTTCGCTACGAGTAAGGGGACTAACCTCTCCGGTGTTTGCTGTAGAACGGAAGTAGAGTCTGAACGACGATCGATCTGAACGGCACGGCTACGGAACGTCTCTGTGCGGCAACGGAGGATCTACGGTAGTGAACTCGAGGGGGCAGCGGTTTGGGAAGTCGAGACAGCGAGTGGGAGGCATCGGGATCTCTGTATCAACAGAGTCAGAGTATCAAGCTAAAGGATACAATAACTCTTACTCACGTATGCACTGCCTATCACTCATGCTACCAAAAATTCTATCGTTCACAAAATTAGGAGTACCAAAAGCTTACTGCATAACATTCTGCCAATAAACCTACATTAATTCACTAGTTGCCATTTGTTATATAAATAACCTCAAAATGCTACAAGCTGACTGAGGCATCAATATAAGGATTAAATTAATTTAAAATTTAAATAATTGAAAGGGTGTCACACTGATAATATCATGATATGTAAATATAATGGGTTCACCAACCCTACTGCTCACATGATGCTCTATAATTGTACCCATCAGAGGAGTCTCTAGTCTATAGGTTAATAACAGACATATGATAAAGGGTTGTGTGGAAAATTTTATCATATAGCATTCAATTCGTTAACCTTCTGAGCTACTAAGGGTACTAGGGTACTGTTCACGTACAAAGTTAGGCAATATTTATGAGGGAAATCCCCATCAAGCACAGCACATGGGTTTTGTACGTGTTCCTACTCATTATTAAAATACTCACAGCTCGAAACTACTATACTCCAAGTAAAACACAACTTATAGAAGGCACTCACGGTTCTCTTTGGCAAATGGCAGACGAGCGTCGCGGCCTCGAGGTGGTGGCATTGGGTGGCGCCTCCGGCGGTCTGCGGCGGCGTGCGGGCGCGGGACGGCTGCAGCGCAGGCGTCGGCATCAGAAAAACCGCGGCGGTCGCTGCTCATGTGAAAAATGGCTGTCGGCGTCGTTCAGGCGGTCGAGGCGGAGCTCAGGCCATCGAAGCGGTTGGTGACAGGCTCTGTGGCGTCTCGCGGCGGCGTGGCGTCGGAAACAGCGGCTGCAGTTGCCGTGGCCGCTTGCTGCACGGAGAAGAGGCCGCTGGGTGATCGAGCAGCAACTCAGGCGGCGACGGAGTCTTGCCGGAGGTCAGGTTTGTGGCGGTGAGGTGGACAGTTGGCCGGGGTTGCGGTGGTGAGTGCCGGCGGTGGGGCTAACGTCGAGATATATATATATATGAGATGGGGGGAAGAAGAAACTCGGGGCTTGAAGTTGGCGGCGGCTGGGAACATTTCCCCTAGGTCACGTGAATGAGAAAAACTAGGGTAGGGTTTGGTTTATAATTTAGGGTTAAATATTATATAATATTATGGGTATGCTAAAAAGACATATGTTAAGGGTTAAATGGAAGAGGGGTATAGGGATGAAGGGCGTACGGATTGGGGTAAATCTAGGGGAAATTAGCGAAACAGATTAGGGAAGATTTTAAAATGATTTAAAAAGAGATTTAGCCAGATTTGGCTAACAAATTCGAAATTTGAATCTGATCAGGGCAAATCAACGGTCCAGATTTATTCAGGCGATAACTCTCAAACCGAGCGTCAGAAAAATAATCTGAAAATACCGGGGCGATCATGGAGACGAGACGCACAGATCTACGAAGCCTGATCGTGCGTAACGCCTACCAAGAATTTACGTAAAATTGGAAACGGTGTTTTGAGTCAAATGACTAAAACGCCCCTATCATTCAAAGTCGTTTTACGAGAAAACGAGCCGTCAAACGACGTTCCCAAAAATTACTATAAAATCCAACACCCCGAAACAATCGCAATGGCATATCGCATCGCATATGCCGGAGCTCAGAACTAGCCAAATTAAAATACGTGCACGATAAAGCACGTGCACGCAGAAACTACGAACGGGCGGAAATCGACCGTTACATTCTACCCACCTTAGAAATGATTCCGCCCTCGGAATCACTCATCTATATAACCCTATACCCGAAACTCTCATATCTACACATATAGGTCGTTAATCTTATAACTTCAAAAAATGTTCTTTAAATAATCCTTCATAACCCATCTTTTCACTGGACAATGCCACGACTAAACTCACATCCTAACACTTGACTATAGACCCATCACTGCCGTTCAAACTTCCAACTCTAAGTCCTCATAAAAGAATCATAATAATCTTCTCATACCATCCCACTCCACTAAACATCATTGCTCAATAACATCTTGAAATTTCTCGATCTCCCCCAATATTATTTAATCGCTCAAATGATGTTCAAGTCAATCATCCACCCAAAACAAAACTTTGTCTAACTTATAACACTTTTCACAAATCAACAATCGTCGTGTCCTCAATACGTTCCTTGTCTTATCTTCCCATAAATTTATCCGCCAAATAATTGAACTATCAAAATCACATCTTATCCTACTCACTATAATTAATCCCAACCAATATTAAGTCCGCCTACCTAACCATCCATTCATCTTGACACTTCATGTTATTCCCAAGGTCTTCTCATGTTAACTTAATATTCATGTCTTGATGCTCCAAATGTTTTCATCATTTCATGGTCACTCTGAATCATACCATACCTTATGACTACTCCTATCTACCACTCGCTCAAGTTTCAGGTCGATTAAGTACGCATCTTCCTATACATAATTTCATCCTATCAGAGTTCCTTTTTATCCGAAAGAAATCTAATATCTTGTATTCAAAGTCAACCAATTATTGCTACAGTATATCTCATCTCACTCTACGCCTACCCACAACATAATCCTATAAGAATAATAGCTAGTACTAATAATATTATAAAAATCAAAAAGATAACACTCTCGAAGAAAGAAATTTAAGGCCAAAGACGGATTTTAGAAACATTTGGAAAAAAGTGTAGGGTCGTGGTAATGGATGAGGAAGGATAAATGATTTGTGATCTTGTGAGCTAATTTCAAAAACTTTAAAGGTTTGGTTTAAAAGAAAACAAAGTTTTGATACAATCACATGCAGTCAAAGATAGGCTATTCTATAATCGTGAAAAACTACGTCTAAGGAAATTGCCTGCTATGACCCTATTCATATACATATGAATACCTTCATTCAGACAACTTCAATCATATTATGGTTAACACTGAGTACACATTCAAGACACAAAAGGCAATTATCAGGATCCCAAAGATGACACACTCATACAAGTCTACACACTCTACCTATACTCATGCATCACGACAACATCACCTACCAAGGGCCTACTCCTATACTGGAGATAGCATGGATAACTACAAGGACTAATGTCTACATAGAAGAAGGAGACCGAAACCAAAAGCGACACGAAACAAGATCGAAAGAACGAAGTCAGGTAAGGCGAGGATAAGAAGATAGTCAGATGGACGGGACAAAAATATTGCTAAAAAATGATTTAACGATGTAGGAAAGATTTTGTGCAAAATATGGTATCACATACCTTTAAAATCATATATATTTATATACTTAAAAGTGAGCAGATGTAGCAAATTAAAATTTTGGAAAAAGTAAGACGAAGGAAGGAGTGGTAGGGTGAGAAACGATTGTTTTGCAAATGAAAATAAGTTTACACAAAGATTTTGAAATGTGGTCACTAAGAACATAGAACTGATATAATAATAATAATAATATAATTGGAGTTCCCTCTAGTCTAGGAAATTTTATTTTTATTTATTTTTATTTTTTTATTTTTTTATTTTTTTATTTTTAAAAGTATGTACGGTAAGTGATTAGAAATAGATCTTGTACTCCAGAAAAAGTATAAATTGAATTATCAGAATGTTAACAAGATTTTAAAACTGAAAATATGAGGGATACCGTTTTGAAAATAAGTACGAGATAGTAACAACGAAAATTTCAAGAGGGTTTCCAGGAAATTAAGCTGAGCGAAGGACCTAATAAGGAATTGCGAAAATACTTTTAGAGGCAGCAGACTTGGCAAGGGAAAAGACTCGAAGGATCAACGATACTTGTCAAGAACGATTACGTCAATTGGGAGGAAGAAAAAGATCGCATGATGGATACACTCAGGATACGATTTACGAAGCTACGTTGGAAATCTACGGTCGATCACACGAAAGGGTAATGATCAGGTAGACGCTAGAAGTCATGGATTTTAATTATCGTGTCGTCTAAAGATCAAGAGAGCTCGGCACTAAGATTTCCTAATGAGCTAGACTGTAACCAGGATCTAATGGGAAGGTTCCTAAGAGATTCAAAGTTAGTTCTGCTAGGCCCGAAGTCGTTGGTCCCGAGCGAACGACTAAAAGAAGAGCTCTAGAAATCTAACACAGTCAGAGTCAAGTGAGGCTACTAAGATATTCTAGGACGGGGATGACTAAATCTTAACCAAGGCGTCAGACTATCAAACCTGGGTGTCTATCTAAGTCTTTCTACCATCTAAAACTGGGAAACCTAATTTAGACTTGCACATGGATAGTAAATGAATGCGGTACTCTTATTGTTCCAAACTTTTGCATGACCTGCATGAGCCACCACTAAAACCTGTCACGCCCCGCTTCCCAAAACGACGGAGGCGAAGCGTGACTAAGGCCCGCTTAGGCCAGAGCTGAGAAGCTCTGACCCAATAAGCATCTGTAGGGGTACCATTTTAAAGACTTCAGGTTCTTGCATTAATAAAATTCAGAACAATAGGAAGTACAGAAAGGAATAGACATTCATTAAATTAGAGATATAATATCCAGCGAGTACAAGTCTAAAAAGAAGCCTAAGCATGGCAACAAACTATCTAAAAGCAAACTAAAAGCAGTAACATCTGAAAGTGACGACTAAAAGACCTCAAGGTCTGGTCCTCGTCAGGCACGTACTCTGAGTCGACGTCCTCGGCTCCACGTACTCCGGTAAGTCTGCCACGTCCACGAACTCTGGCTGAACACCTGACGTACAATACCCAAGAGAAAAGGAACTGTACGTCAGGTAAAGTCTACAAGAAGGGTTAGACTCTACTGCAAGTGTATCAACTTTTAGACAACGATTTACTGGTTGATTAGCATGCTGGGGTTATAACTGAGTAACAAGAAGAAGTAACGTAGCAGGAAAGTAAAGCGTAACAAGTAGTAGTCGTAGCGTGAGCTACCAACTACGTGACTATTCTAAAGGTGTCAGGACAAGACGGAACTAGACAAGACAAGACGGACACGACACGACACGTGAGACACGAAGGTTTCACGCCTTACGGGTTGAGGGGGATCAGACCCTCTCCCCGTGCGCACGCTCAACCCTACCCCCAAACCCCAGAACTCAGGACAAGAAGTACAGAGATCACTTCCGCTAGGGAAGCACCTGAAACGCCCGCAGGCTTTTTTTTTGTATCACGAAGATCACTTCCACTCGGGAAGCATCTGAAACGCCCGAAGGCTTTTTGTATCACGGAGATCACTCCCGCAAGGAGAGCATCTGAAACGCCCGAAGGTTATCACGAAGATCACTCCCACAAGGAGAGCATCTGAAACGCCCGAAGGCTTTTTGTGTAACAGTGACAAGACACGACCAGTGTACGGGAGAGTTATTCTAGGGCGTCCACACGCACGCACACACAAGATAATCCTAAGGTGTCACAAGTTGTTGTTCATCGGACATAGACTTCGTCGTCAAGTCTAAGTCGTCGGGGTGACCCGGACGCTATCATTTCACGTTGTTGTTCCTACTCATTAATAAAATACTCACAGCTCAAAACTACTATACTCCAAGTAAAACACAACTTATAGAAGGCACTCACGGTTCTCTTTGGCAGATGGCAGATGGCAGACGAGCGTCGCGGCCTCGAGGTGGTGGCATCAGGCGGCGCCTCCGACGGTCTGCGGCGGCGTGCGAGCGCGGGACGGCTGCCGCGCAGGCGTCGGCATCGGAAAAAACAGCAGCGGTCGCTACTCGCGCAAAAAATGGCTTTCGGCGTCGTTCAGGCAGTCGAGGCGGAGCTCAGGCCATCAGAGCGGTTGGTGACAGGCTCCGGGGCGTCTCGCGGCGGCGTGGCGTCGGAAACAGCGGCTGCAGCTGCCGTGGCCGCTCGCTGCACGGAGAAGAGGCCGCTGGGCGATCGAGCAGCAACTCAGGCAGAGTCTTGCCGGAGGTCAGGTTAGCGGCAGTGAGGTGGACAGTTGGCCGGGGTTGCGGTGGTGAGTGCCGGCGGTGGGGCTAACGTCGAGAGAGATATATATATAAGATAGGGGGGAAGAAGAAACGCGGGGCTTGAAGTTGGCGGCGGCTGGGAACATTTGCCCTAGGTCACGTGAATGAGAAAAACTAGGTTAGGGTTTGGTTTATAATTTAGGGTTAAATATTATATAATATTATGGGTATGCTAAAAAGACATATGTTAAGGGTTAAATGGAAGAGGGGTATAGGGATGAAGGGCGTACGGATTGGGGTAAATCTAGGGGAGATTAGCGAAACAGATTAGGGAAGATTTTAAAATGATTTAAAAAGAGATTTAGCCAGATTTGGCTAACAAATTCGAAATTTGAATCTGATCAGGGCAAATCAACGGTCCAGATTTATTCGGGCGATAACTCTCAAACCGAGCGTCAGAAAAATAATCCGAAAATACCGGAGCGATCGTGGAGATGAGATGCACAGATCTACGGAGCCTGATCATGCGTAACACCTACCAAGAATTTACGTAAAATTGGAAACGGCGTTTTGAGTCAAATGACTAAAACTCCCCTAGCATTCAAAGTCGTTTTGCGAGAAAACGAGCCGTCAAACGACATTCCCAAAAATTACAATAAAATCCATCACCCCGAAACGATCACAATGGCATATCGCATCGCATATGCCGGAGCTCAGAACTAGCCAAATTAAAATACGTGCACGATAAAGCACGTGCACGCAGAAACAACGAACGGTCGGAAAGAGACCGTTACACTCTGGGACCTCGCTTTGCTCAGAACGAGGAGGCTCCTCTGGACCTGGCGGGGGAAGGGAAAGAGCCTACCGGACACGCTCCTCGAACCTCTGAAAGGAGTCCTAGAAGACCCTCACGATCCAGGGGCCAAGAGGTCCTCGTAGGAATCGAAGGCCTCCTTGAGGGCCTCCACAATCCGCTTCCTTAGGACCCCCTTATAGCCCCTTTCCACCTCCTCGATGAGCCGAATGGGGTGCACCATTCGCAGGGCTCCCAGATCGGCCCGGAGCTCGTCCCTCTCCCGGCGGAATGCTTCATCCGCCGCCTAGGCAGACCTCTGAGCGTAGGCCAGGCCCCCTGTAAGTCCATCACCTCGGAGGTGAGCTCGTCCACCCGACGTCGTAGATGGCGACCCTCCATGCGAGATTCTTCGATCGCCACCTCGGCCGCCCCGGCCCTCAGGCTCTCCCGTGCCAAGGACTCTTCGAGATTGGTCGTGTGGACTGCGCGGCGTTACACCTCAATGGCCATCACGGTGGCCTGCAATACAGAAGGAGTGAGTCAGGGATACCACTAGGGGTTGGGTGCAGCAGAAAGACCAACCTGTTGGAGCTGCCAGACAAGGAAGTCTGCCAGTCGATCGGAGCGAGTCCTCTCCAGGAGAAAGCAGTCCCTCGGAAGGACGAAGCTCCGCGCCAACTGGGTGGCCACATCCCGATCGACAAAGACCGATTCCCCGTGTGGCCTCAGGGCTAGCATAGAGCGTTAGCATGACACCCCCTGCTCCGGCCAGAGATGGCTCGGTCGTACCGACAGGAGCGACCACTACCGCCAGCGGGAGGGTCTCACCCGAGACGATCGACATCTCGGGGACCGTAGAGGGGCGGACCTCCACGGTCTTCTTCTTCTTCTTCTCCTTGTCGGGCCCCTCGGACTCCGAAGGGGGGCGCTTTCACTCCCCGCCACGACCGTCCGTGGGCACACGAGGCCCCGGGCCAGCGCCCCCGTTGCCTCCCTCGATGCAGACAGAGCAAGGGGGGCCAGCGGCCACAGTCTCCTTCATATGGGATTCAACCGCAACCTGGGCCTGAGGCGTTGCTGCGACCGCTGGCTCTAGCCTTCCAACCGCCAGGTCGGCTCGGCGGATCTCATCCTCCACCGTGCGACGGGGCGCATGGCTAGAAGGGTTTCATCGGCTGCTGTTAGATCCTTGGCGAATGAGTTCATCGATGTCACGGCTAAATTCTTGACCCGTCATCTCTATAGGAAGAAAGAAGATCAGGGTAAGCAAAAGGCGAAGCAGAAAGAAAATAGGACACCTACCAGAGGACCATATGACGGTCTTAAGGAGTATGTCGTCCAGCAGGGGCCAGACCGACCTCTCCACTAAGGGCAGAGACGACAACAACCGGACCGCAGCCTGATCGACCTCAGAGAGTGTCAACGTCAAATCATATTGACATAGCCCCCCCAACCTGTCAGGATCCCGGTGTCTCTGGGGAAAACGACAAAGAAGAAGCTCAAACTCCAGTCCCCCACCCAACGGGACATGCCGAGCAAGCACTCCCTCCCTGCTTGGGCGCGGATATGCTGCCACGATCCTCAGCTGACCGTCTAAACCCAGAAATAGTAGAATAAGAGGGGCAGGGTCGGCACCAAGCGATGAACGCTGCAGATCATGATGAACCCGACTAGTGCCGCTATTGAAAATGGGGTCAGCTGACATAGGGCCACCATCAGAACTCCATGACCTGGATGATGAACAGATGAAGGGGGAAGCAAAGCCCCATAAGAAACATCTCGACGTAAACACCGACCTCGCAGCTCCTTGGAAAACATATCCTTTCATCGCTAAAGGGGATTCAGACGTCATACGGATGACACAGATACTTCTCCCGGATATCTGTGGCCGTTGAGAATGGGACAGTAGACGATGACCTGAGGACCACCGAGGGAACGTCGAACCTTTCTGTCGCATGAGCCTCATCTCTGCCAACCGGGTCCTCAAATAGTAAACCCTTCCCTTTCTCCTAAACTGGACATGTCGCCGGGGGGATATTGGGCCTGGAGGACGGAGGATTGCATGACTGGGGAACCGGAGTCCCGGACCCCGACGCAGAACCACCTATTCTAAGTGCGGCCATAGGACAAATCGAGTGGGGTAAAGGAAGGAGAGGAAAGTTACCTTAGAAGGAATCCGAAGGGAGGAAGACGAAGGAGAATTCGTAAGTAATTGCAAGAACAGAGTCTGATCGAAAAGCGCGAACGATCGAATTCGGAAGGGTTGCATCTTTATATGAAGGACAATCCCAGAATCAGGGCCATCCGAAGGAGAACGTGTGGCAACATCTGGGGACCGACGGTGCTTCGAATTCCGCACCCAGGGGAGGGAGAAGTTCAACTGGGCCACGTCATGATGGCTCCTATTTAATGGCATTGCCTCGACTGAGGTACCTGACAAGATCCACACAAGTCACATCGCCCGACCCGAACCGGCAGAATCCGAACGGCACGAGCGATGGGGGTAATTGATACGACCATTTCGAGACGACCCAAGAACGAATGGCCCAAGCCCACACTTGAAGCTGGAGGCCCCAAAAGGGAGATCAGGCTGACCGTCGAGGCCCTCACAAGGACTCGGAACCAGGTCGACCACGACCGGAATGTGCACCCCGTCAGTCTGCGTCGGCGGGAGTTAACTGGTCCACTAACATGCCCCCTTAATGACCATTAAGGGGCCCCCATTAACCCACCTCCTTAACGCATGCAGGTGCCTTCAAAGAGGCAGATCTTGGGGGCGGAGATAGGGGAACGTGGCAGGGGAGCTATCGTGGGACAATCCCTAAAAGGGATTGGAGAGACAACCAAGGAGGAGACCAGACCCCGGATACCAGCAGAGGGATGTATTCTTCTCAAAGACCTTGTTTTCCATTTTACATTCCCTCCACTAACTCGGTCCGAGGATACGTGTATTGGCCACCCTGTGAGCCGTACCGGTCCCGCCGTGTACCTTTCAGATCTGTTTTGACTTAGGCATCGGAGGGGACTTGGCTGGAACCGAGGTCTGGCCCCCTGACGAGCTCCTTCGTCTGTCCAGGTCAAGAAGATCCTCCTGTGCCGAGGCTACCCCTCAGCGCAGCACCTTTCGAAGCCTGTCGAACCCGGCGTAGAGCCCGCTCGCCCCCGACGAGCACCTTTGTCAACCGAGACCGAGCGTTCTCCACAGTGTTGAGGCTACCCCTCTGCACCCCCTTGACCGAGGCTTGGCGCTCTAGCCGACGAGCTCAATCGCCCTCGACACGTCAAGCCTGCAATTCCCGGAGCTGGCGTGGGGATCCAAGCTACCCCGTGGGGCGACGCACGCTTGACGGGACCCAGGGGTCTTACCTGATCCCTTGACCACGTTGACCATCCAACCATTGGTCAATGATTCTGTGGTAAGAAAACACCCGTAAAAATAAGTAATTAATCTATTACGTCTTATGTTTTAATTAATTTATTTTAGGAGTGAGACTGTTTTCGTTTTTGGGTATTTTTTATCACTACACTGGTAGAGAAATTGAATCATCTTTTGATATTTTTAAAAATTCTTCTTTGCATCATCTTTATCTTTACTCGGGCAAAATAAAACACTGGTTACACCGGCGTAGATATTAAGACAGATGATTTGACTTGAGCAGGGGCGGACCCACGTTGAACCTGGGGGGGCGGGCCCCCCATTTGCGAAAATTTCCATGTGTATATATGTGAGGCAGCCTGGCAGTATTGCAAGCTTAAATAAAAATTGTATCAAACATTTTTGTATTGTTTTCTTAGCCTAGCGGTTGTGCGTTCCCTTCCCAGGCCATGGATCATGCCTTCGATTCTTGGTGTTGACTGCAATTTTTTTTATATTTTGTGTTCCCTTCCCAGGCCAAGGATTATGCCTTCAATTCTTGGTGCTGACTGTAATTTTTATTATATTTTGCAATTTTTTAACATTTTCTTTTGAAGCTTATGCTCCTTTTTTCCATGTTTTTAATTATCACATTTTGTATCATCGTTCCTCACCATCTCACTTCTCTATTAAAGTCTGGCTTTGCATTGCAAATATCAACCCAGTTTTCCCCCTCATTCATTTAAATTTTCTCGGTGGCATGGTGACTAAACAAGCGGTGGCGGTTTTTTTCATGTTTTTAATTATCACATAGCTAAGTTAGCATATAATTCATAAAGGAAAAACGTCTAAACAAAAATATGAATTGTTTGATTACACAAGTCAACGTTGTGATTTATAATTAGCGTTTTTAAAATTTCATAGTTAACTTAATCTAACTAAAATTCTAGTCTCAAAACAAGCTTCTCACATTCCCTTAAATTGAAGAGATTAATTAATTCTAGGTTAGTTTAAATAATTTTATTTTTACAATTTTGTTTTTTTGCAAATTAATGATGTAATCGGCATCAGTGTCAATTTCTCGTTCATATCTTGGTTAATATGTGAACAATTTTGTGTTTAATAAATGCCTGTGAAAATTTGATGCTGGTCTAAGGTAGTCTAGTTTGAATTTTCGAAACTTATTTTCGTGCTCATGCAATTAAAACATGTTTTTGTTTTCATCTTTCTTACTCGATCCCTAAAACATATATTGCATGTTGCCTAAGCAATGAATTCCATATCTATTTTGTTGTTCACTTTGTCATCTCAAATATACGTAAACGTAAACGTAATGTAAAAACACCTCCTTTGACTTGAACAACAGCGCATCTATGTACTTTACCAATACAGTTTGTACGCATCTTGCAACGCTCCCCCCCCCCCCCCCCCCCCCCCCCCCCCCCCCCCCCCCCATCCCAAAGTCGTATAATCCTGGTTCCGCCCCTGGACTTGAGGTTGCATATCCAAGATGTGGAACAGCTAAAATGGATGAGGGGGGAGAACAAGACTCATGGTACTTCATCCAGTAGAATCCTAACCCTAAGTGACGCTCCTCTTTAAGTATATCCGAGATAAAAGTTGACACATGCAGGGTATTTTGGCACGCAGTTGTTGATCTGGAATTTTTTCTTGCAATAGGCGTAACTCTGGAAATTGCAGCCGACCCCCCGTCGGCCACCATTCATGCTGGCCATGCCCATACCCTATCAACACGTCCCACACTGCAGTAGGGCGATGGACCCGACATGTTAGGATCTTGCCTGGAGCTGACGCAATAAATCCAAACCAATTGCATGCAATCTTCTCCCTATTCTTGAATTGATCTAGATCGTAACTTTGAACCATATATAAATCTAAAGAAGCAGGGAGCAACGATCAATCACTGTCATTGGACAAATAGCACATGCTTTTGCTCCCAATACAGCCATTCATGGAGGTGGCTGCATGATGGCCATGGAGAATCAAATATCATTCATCGATCGCTCTTTAAATATCCGCTAAGACACAACGCATCTCTTCAACTATCAAATCACAATATAGTGAGTCTCGCTGCTCAAAGCGGTATATATTGAATTCTAGTTCAAGATGATCAGTCCAAAGAGAGTAATTGGAATGGCGAAGAGAAGAGGAGTTTGTGAGACGTTTGCTGGCGCTTCCCTTGCCGACAAGGGCCACTTCGTTGTGTATAGTGAAGATGGGAGGCGATTCATGTGGTTCCCTTGGTGCACCTCAAGAGAGACATCTTCAGAGAGCTCCTCAAGATGTCTGAGGATGAGTTTGGGTTTCGAGGTGATGGGCCTATCGTATTGCCCTACGATGCAACTTTCTTGGAGCATGCGTTTTCTGTTCTTAGGAAATCGATCTTCTAAAGATGTAGAGAGAGAATTGTTTAGTGCCATTTTGAGTCTTCGCTGTCCAGACTCTTCCACTTTCCTTGCAGGGAACGATAGACAGTTAGCGGTTTCATGTTTCTGAAACATATGGTTAGATAGGAATTGTTTAAACTTTTTTGATTCAATATTAGTGAATTTCATTCTATTCTTGATTCCGCAAGTGGTTCACAAAAATCTTCAAGTTATATCTGTTGGTGTCAAGAATCTTGTAGGGTCTAGATCCAGCCTCGAAGGTGAGTATTCCCAGGTCAGGCTCGTTTCGCCGGGCAAAGGAGAGATCCTTTGCTGCTGCCTGAAACAGATAGAACACTCGTCAGGTGAACCGGCGGGGGTGGCCATTCGCTTTTCTTCAGATGCTGTAGTTAGTGTCAAGTGAAGGAAGGAGGCAGTCGCTGCTAGGGTTAAAAAGTTGTGGAATACCAGTGTTTGGAGATAGAGATTTAAGATATGAGATTCGACGTACCTAATAGAGAGGATTTCTGCCTATTTCTAGGGTGGAGAATGGCTACGCCACGTCAGTAAACCTTCCATGTCAGTAACTTCCAAATCCGCCCAGGGATTCGTCGGGCCATGGAGTGCCCATCATAATTTTCCCCCGACAAATGTGATTGTGCACCACCAGATAAAACAGGTGCATGTCGCCCCCGATAAAGATGGCTATGTGCCATCTAACGAGACATGCCACGAGGTTCTCCGGATAAAGCTGACCATTACGTACGTTGGGTGGGTCTACTGTTAATGGTTAGGAGAGAAAAGGGCGGCCAATCCACCTGAGAACATGCAGTTATGATTGCATGGGTTGATCTTGCCAGGTGGGCGAGTGCTCGGGCCATGTAGTTGGACAGGCCAGCCTCAAAGGGGGAGGAGTTCCATAGAAAGCCACCAGTAAAGAGCCGACCTGATGGAGGTCAGCCCTATGGAGTTATGTCGCTAAAGGATCCAATCTCGTGGGGTCGTCCTTGTTGAGCCATGTTGCTGAGGGAGGATGTTGACTGCTGTCGAGGTCGAGTCAGGATCGTCTCAAAAGGTTGTATGACCTACATGGATGCATGTGGTACGTGGCGGGCCCTTGCTAAAGAATCATCTATAATGACACATCATCTTCTGCCTTGGCAAAACTGACTCGAGCTGCTTCCTGAGGTCGGGTGTGGAGAGTGTTGGATCAGGATCTAAGCCTAGAGGGGTGTGAATAGGCTAATAAAAATTCTCGTACAACCCATGAACAATCCCACGAAGTTATAATCACAAGCAGGGTAAATAATAATCAGACATATGCACAGCAGATTTACCCTGGATCGATCGATCACCACGACATACGTCTAGCCCCTGAAAGCAAATATTATATTAATAGTGTACAGGCACAACCGTCATAGCTAGAGAACCAACGTCTCTACGCTCACCAAGCTCAGTACCCCACTCACTGTGTTCAACACTATCAATCCTAATATGTGCTCTCACTTGATGACACCCGTCAAGTTCCTCTTGTCTAGACCACCACTAGACAAGACCCCAAATAGTCACAAGTAAACGGTAAAGTTTTCCCTACGGAGATCAAACAATACTATACAAAAATAATAATAATAGTTTAGAAAGCTCAGTACTATTAATCAGCACGGTCCAGCTCTCGTCTGGCAAGATGTAGATGTCTCGTCTCGTCTCCTCAGCAACTCAAGTTGCGGCACATCTCTCTAAAAGTTGTCCCACGTGTGCTTGAAAGTTGCGCAAAGTTGGATGATCTTCCTTGATGCACAAGTTGCTAGCCCTCCTTGATGATGGTCCTATCCCGTATCTCCTTGCTTGCTTGTTGATGATGAGAACTCTGAAACTTGAGGCAAGATTGGTGATGTAGAGCTCTTGGGTTGATGGAAACTTGCGGCTAGGAGCTCTTGGCTTGGATGGAGAGTTGCGACATGCACAAGTGCTCGGCCTCTTCTTGTTGGTTCAACAGTAGTGCGCGCGTAAGAGGCTTGGGTGCTGGAGCAGTGCGCGGACAGGAGACTCTAGTGCTTGAGCAGTGCGCGGCTAGGAGACTCTGGTGCTCGAGCAGTGCGCGCACAAGGGACTTGGCTCTCTCTCCTTTGTTGCAGCACTTGAGAACTCCCCTTGAAGATGCTTGCTTAATGATGCTATGTTACAGCAATGGCAAGGGTCTTCTCTCTGAGATGTTGCACAACAATGTAGATGGACTTTGTGGCTTGAGTTTTGTGCAAGGGTGAAGAGGGCTATGTCTATGAAGCTTTGGCCTTGGCTATGTTGATGAAGGAGATTGGATATGAGGGCTTTGCTATGGATGCTTGCACAAGGAGATGATATGCCCTTGGGTATATTGCGGTTATAGGAGTAGTTAGGGAAGTTGAAACTTGAGGTTGAGGCAATGGAGTTGGGCTCTTTGATAGTTGTGGCTAGGATGTGTTTAGGATGATGAAGCATTAGGCAAAGGATGCTAGGTTAGGGTTTTGGCCGAACTATCTCCTCCTCCTCCTTGGTGTATGCCGCAATATCTCCTCCTTGGTTGTGGCCGCAATATGATTTCTAGGGTTTTGGTGTTGGCCACAACTTGTAGCCTCCTTGATTGCTTGATTTATAAAGGAGATGAGATGAAGAAGTTGTGGCTAAGGAGAAATCCTAATGGAGATAGGAGTAGGAGATTGGGAGGGATTCTATTTGATCTCATTGCAATGCTAATAGGATTAGAATTAGAATAGGATCTTTAATTGATTTAAATCAATCAAAAGGAGATTTGAAAGAGATACTCCATATCCTTACATATTGGAATAGAATTAGAATCGCAACAGGGATATGAATCAATCTTAAATTGATTTGCATAAGATCCTCTCCAATTTGACTTGGTCCAATTCTTGTAGTTATAGTCACCATCTCTTTGACCAAGACCAAGTTGCTATATGAATAGCAATTTCTCCATCTTTCAATTTGCTATGTGAATAGTAATTCCTTCATTAATGGACTTAGTCATCACTTTGAAGATTTACAAGCGTGTCACTCTTGAAAATACTTAGCACAAACATTAGAACGTTCATACATGTTTTTTATCATCAAACAAGAAGTTATCGATCGTTGTATTCAACAACCTCCCACGTTTGATGATGACAAACTATTATACGATTTGCACCAACGTTCCAAATGATACATCGTGACATGTGTGTGAAGTGTGATAATGGAAGGATGTATGCAACGATATAACAATTGATGTACAAGCATACCAGCAAGCAATGATGTAACAATATTATGATACAAATAAGCATGGCATGCTCCCCCTATTTTCATGCTCCCCCTTGAACACATATTCAGATATGCACATATATGCATTAATGCACAAAAAATTCATTATTTTCTACCCCTTTTGTTATCATCAAAAGTGTATAAACGAAGTCTAGTTTATGTCACATGCAAAAATAAAGTATTATAAATTACAACTAGCACTTGCATGTCATTTTGCTTAGAATAAGCACTTCAAATTCAACGAAAAGTGTAACGTAGACTTCTACATCATTGTGTAAGTGTGATGATTAAATAATTGAAGCACAAGGGGAGAAGCTCTTATAGAAATCAACCAAAAACAATCCACATTTTCCAATAAACATGATATCACTAGGATTGATTTTCCCCAGCTCATTAAAAATGAGTTCAAGATACCACACCCCAAAAGCATAGCCTATAAGTACTCTTAGATGTGGAGGTGGCATTACTTGACGAGTAAAATACACCAATGCTAAAGATTACCCATAAAGCATATGTTGGATACTCGTGGGTAGTATACTTGCCATAAATTGTATCCATTTTACATATGGAGCAATATTCGTTTTTTTTTCTCGTTTCATATTCAATTCTTTTGTGCTCAATTTTTATCCATGGAAAATACACATCATATCCCTTATATTTATCAGTTATTTCAACCTACATTCGCTTTTCATCGTTTCATAAAATAATCTCCAATTGTGTAACAAAATTCAACACTCGTGGAAGTGAATGTGTATGTGTAGAAATCAAGTTATTCAATTCATTAAATATGTCATGGCTACTTAGGAATTCTAGCATGCGCATATAGCTATAACTATAATACAATGATTTCTACAAGGATGTGAATGACATTTAATAATACTACTTGAATGATACAAAGGGAAAAGATATTCATTATACACCCTTTTTTTGTCTTTTTCATTTTTTATTTTTAATTTTATATATAATGAACTAAGCAAACTAAACACTGAAGGGTTTTGGGGGACCCTTAGGGTACAAAAAATCTATTTCCAACCTAAGTCGGACGGAACACAAACATAAAAAGAATTTGCAGCGGAAAAATAATGTTAATCGAATTAACATGCAGGTAAACAATTTAACTCAGCCCTAAGGTACAAGACCCTTAGCCAAGATCTATGCTAACTTGGATGGATCTGACCATCCCAAGAAGGATCTAACCTACTGCGATTAAATTAAACTACTGCTAATAAAATACATACCCAGAATCTCAACCCTGGGGCAGGCGAGTTGTTCCGCACCATTTTCCGAGCCGCTCCATGTCCCACGCCGAGCCGCTCCTCGAATCGCTCCCCGAACCGCTCCTCGAACCACTCCGCATCTCGAGGCGACCAATCCTCGTGTCACCGAGCCAACCACGCGCCGAAAAAAGTTTCACGCGAGTGAAACCTTCGCCAAGATTTCGTATCTGTATCCGAACTCCGTTGCGGCTTTGCTAGAGCCCTCAAGAGTAAGACAGAAATATTAGGGAGATAGAGAAATATTAATTTAAGCCTAGATCCGAGCGTGCTCCAACATTTACGAGAGTCGCTCAGATCTAGAGCTTGGGACGAGTTTGGAGGAAGGGGGAGGCCCCTATTTATAGAGGCGGTGGACTCTCCTCTTTTCCGCACAACCGATGTGGGACTATTAATTTTAGAGTTAATTAAATCAAGTTAGTTTGCACTTCACAAAGTGCAAACTTCCGTGAATTTTAACTCACTCACCGTTGAGCTTCATGATTGATACAACCTATCAATTCGAAGGGTGTTCAACGGTGAATGCATAGGAAAAAAACCGTTCGTTAATCGGAGTTCGTTTGACTCTCCAATTGATCGTCCAAAGATCAGCCCAAGGCTAGTTTTTCACAAAAACTGAGCCGTCAAAAACTGCCTATATTTAGGGTTCTGCACCATGTGGTGGGGCCCAGCCTGTGGGCCCCACCGGCCAAATCTGCTGACTGGGCGCCTGGCCCAGGCCTGGGCGCAGGTGCCCAGGCGCTAGCCTGGCGCCTGGTGCCCAGGCGGGCACCTGGGCAGGGCGCCTGGGCTCCCAGGCAGGCGCCCAGGCGCCTGGCCCTGGGCGCGGGCCCAGGCCCAGTGGCCTAGCGCCCAGCCTGGCGGGCCTGGTGCCCAGGCCAGACCCTAGTCTGGCCTGGGTCAACCTGGTCTGACCCAGACTGAGCCATTTGGCTGTCTTGGGCATAAGTTGGGCATTTGGCGTCCGATTTGGACGTTGTTCGAACCTGGGCGTAGACCGGGACATTCCCGTCTTACCCGTGAACTTTTTCTTGCGTTTATATTATTAAATATAATCTTAAACTATTTAAGACACATTTAATTTCTTTTGCATCATATGCAATTTAGTCCCTATCTAGGCTTAAATTATTATTTGCATCAAAATGCAATTTTCTCTTCCTTTGCATCAAATGCAAATTATTCTCCCTAACTAATTTCTACCTATTACTAGACGAAGATCGCACTCTTTGTGTGACCCTACGGCCTGACCCTACTACAGGTTGGGCTCAAAGCCCTATACGGCAAAGACCACGAGCAGTGGCTGATGTCCCTGTTTCAGAATCATTATAATGTGGTTAGCTCATCAACATGAGAATTTTCGGGACCATCCTGACCGTGTCTGTGATGAGTTCTACAGTTATAGTCTCTTCGTCTAAACTATGTCGTGTAGATCAAGTCTCGGGTATAGTTAAACTATCAACCTCAATAACTTGACTCCGGTTAGTTTCTATCGATATTTAGTCAACTTATGTTGGACTTCTTCCAACATACTCTGTGCAAAGATTTTACTAAAGACCGAACTAACTCTACGACACTAACTCCCATTGACCGGGAGAGACGAATCCTCTCTTGGCCACTACTCTCCTCGTATGCTTCAAGTGACACCCAATCAAAGACCTTTCGACAGGCCTAGCCTCGAAGTTAGGTCAGTGATCTAAGTGGCACCGTTCACGCTCAGGTTCGTAAAATGACCTCAAGTAAAAAGACCAACTAGCCTATCATCACTAAGAGTTATCATTGACAGATTGGTCAATGTAACCATATGATAACTCTTGTGGATCGTTCAGTGAACTCATTCTCTAGTGAGCAACGGTGTCTCGTCTCCGACTTCGCCAAGTTGAACGATCATGAGATCATTGCCACCACTAAATGGTGAAGACTAAGACACAATGGTCTTTCCGATGTTTCGATATCCTTGTCTCGAAGCATCTACGACCACGAACCATTTTAGACTTATGCTACAAACGGTCAAACATTTCTCCATGATCGAGATACTCATCTCGATACATGTTTGACCTTGCATAAAGTCTCAGGACTTTACCTAAGTTATATCTAATGTTAACTACATTACAATATAACTTAGATAAATTATTACCAAACAGCTTACTGTTATTTCGAACAAGATGTTTGTGCTATTCACACAGAGATAAATAGCCTCGATGGCATCATATTCCTACATCTCCCACTTGCACTCGGGCCCATTTATCTCGGTATCTTATACCGTTTTTACACATAAGTTTTCCCGACTTCATGTGGTAGAACCTTCGTGAGTGGATCTGCTAAAACCGTCTACACTATAGACTTAAGGGGTTTCTATGTTCATGTTAAACCAACCATTTGAATATCATTCAAAAAATTCATTTGGTCTTTCAGAATCCATAATATTTTATTTCCTTGGATCTTATCCAGTCTCATCGCACCTTACGATAATAATTTTAAATTAGTCACTGGTTATTTCAGATGGCTCATATCTATTTCTGATAAAGTATCAAACTATTTGATCACTTCGTCAAAATATATGTTCCATCCCTTTGATGCCTTGCATGTAATTTATACGCTCCCACTGACCTTGAAAACTTTCTGGCTAATTCATATAAGTTGGTTCGTCTAAATCATATTTAGAAAAATGAACTTATAATTGAATGCTCAAATTTTCATGGTCAACACGAGCGTTTTACATCGAGTTTGGTCCGAGTAGATCTGTACACATCTGCTGGCGAGACGGTTTCAACATAATCCGTTTATAGGAATTAGTATGAAAACCGTTCTCGACCAACATGATTGCACTTCACTATTTTCTTTTCTGCACCAATCTTTCAACTTAAAGATTTACTTGCAGAAAGTGAGAAAACATTTTTCTTGGGCACATAAACTAAATTCCCAAATTTATTTACGCACACGGACCTGTTCTGATTGCATCAAGTTATAAATCGGAGTTACTACTCCGAATTTATCCTAGAAGTTGACTATGTCATCATCAGTTATGGTGTTTAACTCGACTCTTCGTCTCACGAAATTCGAGTAATTATACAACTTCCTAATGATTGATTTAATAAATATCTTATTGATAATGTCCTCATAGAAAATTATCAAGACCTAGGCATTACTATCTGGATCTTAACCCAGAGGAAGGACTTAACTTAGAGGCACTTGCTATGGATCGTACCAAGTCTAACTTAGTGTGATTCATACCTTTAACACACCGATGTGTTAACAGACTTGACCTGAGAGAAAATCACATTTTCTTTTAATAACGCAAGATTTTATGCAGCTAAGTATTTACTATTCGATCTAATCGAATCATTTTAAATACTTTTGTCATTTCCTTCTTTATTTTATCAGACTTGTGTTTCATCAAGAACACGTGTCTTAATAAAATATACGAATAACTTATTTTGGTTAATCTAGACTCGGGTACACGAGATTGAGTTCGACAACTCATTCTCCCAATGTCTTACAGATGGTTTTCGACCATTATATCTAAGAGGATAAGACTTACAAGTGTCCGTAGACTTCATAATACGTGAGGTCAGACCCCTCTTTATGTGACTTGTGAAGCTTAGTCTCTGGATACGGCCTAGTCTATTTTGACATACATGTTTGCTACTATCTTGTGTATTTATATATCAACATTTAATATATCTATTATCGTTATACATATTACTCATTGCTTCAGAAGCAAATGTGACGACATTCGTCAAAATGTGTTAACCTTTTGTACAGCAATAATTTTGAAATCGTGACATCAAAATATGTCACATTTTTATTTCCTCCTACTTATGCCTTTACTAATGATAAATTAAACTATTTAACTCGATTGACTTCCCGGAGTGCCTTCTTCCTTTTCTAAATCATATTTAGATATTAAACAACCCAACATAAATAAATAGCTATGCAAGCATCTCATGTATCCAAACGCCTGAGAGTTGCAATCTTGAGTGTAGCTCAAGAAGTTGCTTGTCTCAAGATTCGGTTGGGATACATAGTCTTGCACCGCTCATGCACTCGTATTCGACTCAAATGGTTTGATCGAATTCTCGAACTTTGCAGATCAAAATTGTTTGTCCATACAACCTTGAATGTAGCTCGATAAGTTGTAGGGAGAAACATACTTCGAATATCCTATATGTTCAAGCTGCCTCATATAGAGACGAGTGTCATGTAGCGTGAATTTATTCGTTGGACCCAGAACTTAATGAAATCATATTTTTAAGTCTGTTCTTTAGAAGGTCATTTTAATGTCAACGAGAATATAGTTTTAATTCTATCAATTAGAATTTAACTTGATATTCAATTAATCAACCTATTTGACCTGTTAATTTATTCCATTAAAATATTATAATTTGATTCCTTCGGTAAACATAGTCTTGCCCTAGTTTAGCATATGTTCAATATTAAATATAGGTAGAATGGCTGTTATCTATCTATATCCTCCCACTATTTTTACGATCGTTTCAAAGCTTAATAACGAATGATTTAATCGAATTAAAATTAATGGGTAAGAGGTCCAATCGCCCTGAGCCTAACAACCTTGAGTGTAGCTCAACAAGTTGCTTGACTCTGCGATCGGAAGATGACTCTTCATCGATCATATTAGATATGACTCTCTTAATCGGTTTTTACCCCTAGTCATTTGTGATCATGAGTGTGCTCATCCAAATCACAATGTCTAGTCTAGTCAGACCCTTGTTTTCGCGTCTAGCCTGACTTGCTCTGGCGCTCGGTGTATTCACGACACGTCGGTTTGGGTCAGGTCTTAGACTACATATAGCCAGACTACATCATTGACTTTCCTTACGCCGGCGCTCGGTGTACGACACAACGGTTTGGGTCAGTCAAGATTTCTTCTTATGTATTTAAGGAGTTGGTTTCTACAGGGTTGCAATGTCACAGCTTGAGTGTAGCTCAACAACTGTAACACGGGTCCTATAGTTGCTAACCCCTAAAACAAGGAGGGCTACGGCTAATCTTGAAAAAGATCATTAACGTATTTGACTTAGATATAGTCCAAGGTGTCATACAATCATGATTCGCATCATTGCGGTCCAGCGGAACACAGCCAGTGAATTGACTAAGCCAGGAACACTATCCCAAAAGGTGATCCAGCAAACTTAGCCAAGCACATTGACTAGATCATGGTCCATTGAATGAAGCTTGTCATTTTTATATGTGTGCCATAGACTAAAAAGCTTTTATTAACAACTAATTAATCCTATCAACTAGTTGCATCCTTAAGTTCAAAATTTTAGAATTTGTTTAATACCTTTTATTAAGTCCTTATCAACTATAAGGTTCACGTGCTATCCTAATCGTTATTAGGATTTTAATAAATTTTATTAACAACACTAAAAAGCGAAGTCTTTTAATGAGAATTAATTATAACAATTAGAATTAAAAATTCATTAAAATGACTACCCTAATCTGGAATTAGGTCTTGAAGTGTTGTTAATGTTTTATTAAAACATAGCATGTCATTAAAATTCAATTAATAAATTTTAATCGTTTCTTAATGGCTAACCTAAAGGGTTGTCTTGTGTTATCAAATAAGGGACAAGATGATATAGCCATTAAAATAAGTTACACTAATTTATCGCATAAAATAAAAGTGTACTACTATTTAACAATTAAATAGACTAAAGTTTATCGCATAAACAATTTTAAACTCTTAAAACAGTTTTAAAAATATCTCATAAATTTAAAACATCCCTTTTTAAAAGGTTTCATGCTTAAAATTTTATCACATAAAAATATTTAAACATTTAATATAGTTTAAACTTATCACATAAATTTAAAGAAACTTTTCAAAAAGGGCTTCTAAAACATTTTTGAAAATTATCTCATACCTTTAAAACATTTTATAAGGCATCTAAAATATTTTAAAATTATCTCTTAACTTTAAATCATTTTTAAAAGTATTTTCAAAAAGCATTTCAAAATTTAATAAAATCGCAGTGCTAGATTGTTACGCAAACCAAGGCTCTGATACCACTGAAGGGTTTTGGGAGACCCTTAGGGCACAAAAAAATCTATTTCCATCCTAAGTCGGACGGAACACAGACATAAAAAGAATTTGCAGTGGAAAAATAATGTTAATCTAATTAACATGCAGTTAAACAATTTAACTCAGTCCTAAGGTACAAGACCCTTAACCAAGATCTATGCCGACTTGGGATGGATCTGACCATCCCAAGAAGGATCTAACCTACTGCGATTAAATTAAACTACTGCTAATAAAATACATACCCAGAATCTCAACCCTGGGGCAGGCGAGATGTTCCGCATCGTCTTCTGAGCCGCTCCCCGTCCCATGCCGAGCCGCTCCTCGAACCGCTCCCCGACCGCTCCTCGAACCGCTCCGCATCCCGAGGCGATCAATCCTCGTGTCGCCGAACCAACCACGCGCCGAAGAAAGTTTCACGCGAGTGAAACCTTCGCCAAGATTTCGGATCTGAATCCGAACTCCGTTGCGGCTTTGCTAGAGCCCTTAAGAGTAAGACAGAAATATTAGGGAGATAGAGAAATATTAATTTAAGCCTAGATCCGAGCGTGCTCCAACATTTACGAGAGCCGCTCAGATCTAGAGCGTGGGCCGAGCTTGGAGGAAGGGGGAGGCCCCTATTTATAAAGGCGACGGACTCTCCCCTTTTCCGCACAACCGATGTGGGACTATTAATTTTAGAGTTAATTAAATCAAGTTAGTTTGCACTTCACAAAGTGCAAACTTCCGTGAATTTTAACTCACTCACCGTTGAGCTTCATGATTGATACAACCTATCAATTCGAAGGGTGTTCAACGGTGAACGCATAGGAAAAAACCGTTCGTCAATCGGAGTTCGTTTGACCATCCAATTGATCGTCCAAAGATCAGCCCAAGGCTAGTTTTTCGCAAAAACTGAGCCGTCAAAAACTGCCTATTGACTTAGGGTTCTGCACCATGTGGTGGGGCCCAGCCGGTGGGCCCCACCGGCCAAATCTACTGACTGGGCGCCTGGCACAGGCCAGGCGCCAGGCGCCCAGGCAGGTGCCTGTGCCGTGCGCCCAAGTCTCCTGGCCCAGGGCGCCAGGGCTCCCAGGTGCCCGCCCTGGGTGCCTGGGCAGGCGCCCAGGCGCCTGGGCCTGGGCGCGAGCCCAGGCGCCTGGGCCTGGGCGTGAGCCAAGGCCCAGTGGCCTGGCACCCAGCCTAGCGGGCCTGGTGCCCAGGCCAGACCCTAGTCTGGCCTGGGTCAACCTAGTCTGACCCAGACTGAGCCATTTGGTTGTCTTGGGCATAAGTTGGGCATTTGGCGTCCGATTTGGACGCCGTTCGAACCTGGGCGTAGACCGGGACATTTCCGTATTGCCCGTGAACTTTTCCTTGCGTTATTATTATTAAATATAGTCTTAAACTATTTAAGACACATTTAATTTCTTTTGCATCATATGCAATTTAGTCCCAATCTAGGCTTAAATTATTATTTGCATCAAAATGCAATTTTCTCTTCCTTTGCATCAAATGCAAATTATTCTCCCTCACTAATTTCTACCTATTACTAGTCGAAGGTCGCACTCTTTGTGTGATCCTACGGCCTGACCCTACTACAGGTTGGGCTCGAAGCCCTATACGGCAAAGACCACGAGCAGTGGCTGACGTCCCTGTTTCAGAATCATCATAATATGGTTAGCTCATCAACATGAGAGTTTTTAGGACCACCCTGACCGTGTCTATGATGAGTTCTGTAGTTATAGTCTCTTCGTCTAAACAATGTCATGTAGATCAAGTCTCAGGTACAGTTAAACTGTCAACCTCAATAACTTGACTCCGGTTAGTTTCTATCGATCTTTAGTCAACTTATGTTGGACTTCTTCCAACATACTCTGCGCAGAGATTTTACTAAAGACCGAACTAACTCTACGACACTAACTCCCATTGACCGGGAGAGACGAATCCTCTCTTGGCCACTACTCTCCTCGTACGTTTCAAGTGACACCCAATCAAAGACCTTTCGACAGGCCTAGCCTCGAAGTTAGGTCAGTGATCTAAGTGGCACCGTTCACGCTCAGGTTCGTAAAATGACCTCAAGTCAAAAGACCAACTAGCCTATCATCACTAAGAGTTATCATTGACAGATTGGTCAATGTAACCATATGATAACTCTTGTGGATCGTTCAGTGAACTCATTATCTAGTGAGCACCTGTGTCTCGTCTCCGACTTCGCCAAGTCGAACGATCATAAGATCATCGCCACCGCTAAACGGTGAAGACTAAGACACAATGGTCTTTCTGATGTTTCGATATCCTTGTCTCGAAGCATCTACGACCATGAACCATTTTAGACTTATGCTACAAACGGTCAAACATTTCTCCATGATCGAGATACTCATCTCAATACATGTTTGACCTTGCATAAAGTGTTAGGACTTTACCTAAGTTAATATCTAATGTTAACTACATTACAATATAACTTAGATAAATTATTACCAAACAGCTTACTATTATTTCGAACAAGATGTTTGTGCTATTCACATAGAGATAAATAGCCTCGAGGGCATCATATTCCTACAAACACAAGCAAACTAGCACACAAATAAAAAATAGTACAAGCATGCAAAATCTATGAAGGTATGTATTAATTTCAAAGAAGGAAAAGATATACCTTCGCGTCGTCGTTTGGCTAAGGAGCTATATAATGAAAATGTTCAATCCAAAACTTCTCGGTAAATCTCCATCGTACCTACACAGTAGATGCTATATGTGACCTTGGAATCCAACAAGGTCCACTCATGTTAGTCATCAAAGATTTAGGAACCCACACTTGTTTAAACTTTATTTTCATGTTCATATACTTACAATAATAAGATGTATGACCAACACTGTCATAAGTAAAGCACATTGCATACATATTTTTGACTATCGTAGGCACGTTGTGAATTTTCTTAAAATTAGACTTTTTAGCATGTTTCACATCTTATCCTAGACCATGTCTATTATTGTCACGACCCGCATCCCGTAACCGGAAGGCGAGGCGTGATGAGGTCCGCTCAGACTTGGAGCTGTGAGACTACAAGTCTGATAAGCGTCTGAAAAAAACACTTCCAATAACCAGGTCTTTGCAACCACTAATCGAAACAAAGATAATAATAATTTAAAGCAGAAATAAACTCCACCAATAACATCCAGATTTTTCCAAACATTCAGAGACAAGTCGTAAAGGAAACTACAACATTCTAAAAAGAGGCCTAAAGCATGGCCGACTTAATACGTAACATCAACATAAAAGAGAGGTGCTACACACCGACAACCTAACAGCGACTGAGCAGAAAGCAACAACAAGAAAGAGCTCTAGGGCTGGTCTCCAGTGTCCTCGAACTCAACACCTGCAACATGTTCGTCCTCGGCGACGAACTCGGCTCACGACTTAACATGTGACGCCGAAAAGAGAAAAGGGGCACATGTCAGTAAAGTCTCCAAGGGGACTTTGTGCAAGGAAACTAATAAAGGTAAATTAAGTGCAGCTAGCAGTTCTAAAAACAATGAATGCAATGACATGGCAGGTATGGCATGAGAGCAACAAGTGCGTAAACGAGACAAGCACATCAAGTGTAGCAGAGCTACTAAACAATATTCACTATATCACGATTAACCTGTTTTCACGATGTGCACAGGGTTTACGCCTTTTGGCTGAAGTGGCTGTACGGGCACACTTCTACGCTCAAGTGATCGCTTAATCCTACCCCTCCATGTGTATCGAGCGTTGGTTTCCCAACAACACTGTGCTCGCTTCTGGATCACGAGCCAGGAGGTGTTTTTCAATATGGCATAGGGTTGTGCCCGCAAAAGCAAGTGCCTAGCCTCAATCATTACAATAAGTGTAGCGTGTGCTACGCAATCACGATGAAACATTGAATGCAAGATGTACAAGATGCATGAACATGGCATATAGATAGTCATAAAGAAGTCCGTACAGATATTTAAAGTAAACGTGACATACAGGGATGCATGAAATGACATGAAAAGGGGTCGGATCTAGCTTCGTTGTCAAGCTAGATCTAGAAGGCGTCTAGGCGACTATCATTTCATCGCCTAGTCTCTTTTATGCTAAAAGAAAGGAATGGCCTAAAACACGGCCTAAACAAGGAACTAGCAAGTTTCACTTGCCTGAAATACGTGCTGCAATCACAAATCTTAAAGTCCAATCACAGATTCACAAAGTCCAGAGCTCCCACGCTCAGTCCAACAATCAGCCTACAGTCCCGTATTATTAAGTTGGATTAGTGTGTTACAAAGCAGTAAAAACACAGTTTTTATCTTGTTAACATGCGGTGTGGGTTCCTACGGTTCAGATATACCGTAACACGACGCGAGAGCTACACTAACGTCGGGTAGCAACGTCAGGGGTTGGATTCCAGTAGCGCGGAGGGTACGACGGACAGCTAGCGACCACGGTAGTGCAACGCACGAACGGCGGCGAGCAACACGAACGCCAGCAACAAGGAAAGGCCGTGCTAGAGTCTACGGCCTAGGGGACAGCCGTGTGGATCTGGACGGTCGTCAAGAGGGTGCGCGGCAACGACACAGCGAGCAAGGACGGTGTGCGGAAGATTTTGTGGGGTTGTGGGCTGTTATGGTGGGTAGTGCGGCTTAGGGAAAAGGTAAGATGGTCACCGGCAATGGGGGTCGACTCGGGGTGTTGTCTGGCGACTGGAGATGACCGACGGCGGCTTGGGGTGTGCTGGCCGCAATTTTTGAAGGGAAGGACAGATTGAATAGGGAAGAGGATGGTGCTCAGCCATCTTGGATGGAGGAGAGGCTTGTCGGCTATCCAAGGAGGTTTATTGGGCGCTATAGGAGGAGGAGGAGGGTGGTGCCGCGGCCTGGGGTGCCCGGAGAGAGGGTGGTGCGCCGGCAGCATATGGGAGGAGCAGCTGGCCGAAATTTTAGGGGTTGGCCGGCAGTTGTTACAAGGGAGAGGGGAGTTCTGTACGCATGGAGGCCGTGGGAGGTGCGGTAGGCTGAGGGGGCGCTGGGCGGATGAGCTGGGCGGTGGCTGCACTTGGCTGCGCCGTCGGAGGATGGCCGAAGATCGGCAGTCTTTGGGGGGTTCGGCAATCATAGATGGAGAGAGATGGTAGTTGTAAAGGGGAGCTCCGGGTGGTTCGTGTGGAGGGGCTGACGTCGCACGGTGAGGGTTGTTCGGAGCATGTCGCCGACGGCGGCCTGAGGCGATCGCTGGGGAGGCAGGATGAAGAGGTGACGCCATGGGTTGCATGGGGAGTGTAGTCGGCTGATGGAGAGAGCAAACCCTAGGCTTGCGTGGAAGATGATAAAGTGGGGGATCTATGGTTTTATTATAAAAAGAAATGGAGGCTGGTTGCCAGCACGTGAGGGCCCAGCCTTAGGCTTAGATGTTTAAAAATTGATATGTAAGTTTTGTGTGTGTGTGTGTGCAGCACGTGAAGGGCAAAAAACTTACAGGGTTATATTTTTTTTGTATGAAGAAAATAGTAGAGGCCAAGGTTACAATAAATTGTGTGTGGTGTGTGGTTCGGCCATGGGTAGAAACGTGGGTAGGGTTAAACTAGGAATTAGGATTTATTATAAAAACAATTAGTGGGTTATACTCATAAAAACTTAGGGTTAAAATATAAGAGATTGGGAAAAATAGTGAAGGTGGGTCAAACGGGGCCCTAAAATTGTGAGATAAATACTGGGGCGACCATGCTGACGAGAGAAACGAAATTAAGAAGACTGATCACGAGTTGGGCGATGAGAAACGGAACTAAAAATAGAAAGGTCTTACGACAAAAGTGAAAATCACGATGCCTCTTCAAACAAAGCCAAATTGTGGGAGAACGACCCGTGAAATGTCGTTCCAAAATAATTCCACAAATTAATACTCTTCGAGAGGGTCACAACTACATATCATATCGTGCGTTCCGAGTGAAGGATAAGGCTAAGAAAAATACGTTAACTTCGAGGAAAATACGCGTACAAAGGATACGGGGTCCAAAGGAGACAGTAATCTCAAGTTGGGCACACGTCGGGGGGTTGGCTTGCTAAGGATGCAACCAAGGTGCTACGGCCCTATCGACATCAACGACACGACTCACTTACAAAGCAACAAAACCAATCAGGTACCCGAAATTTCTATACGCACAGTCGTATAACGTATAGTGAGTACCGGCCGTTACATCCTACCCACCTTAGGGTAAAGTCCGTCCTCGGACTTTCTAACATATATAGTCGCTCTAGTAACTATCTCGATCATGCCAGACTATAATTCAAACATGCATAGTCACCACAAGTGCTTATAAATGCACTAGGTATTCAAATATTAATGTCACAACGTACATATATCTATAGGTACATTCTATACTTATATCGATCACGGAAAGTCAAATTCACACACATACTTCAATCATATATATATATATGTATACATCCCTTATATAATTACTACTTACTTAGCACAATACAACGGTTCAGATATTCACATAAGAATAGTGTCACACTAGCAAATACAATCATTGTACTTTACGTTTAAATAACTACCTACGCACAACGACCAAGAATGTATTATCATCATTCATCACCAACATACAAACACACGCAATCACCGCATACACTATTAAATCATGCTTGCTATATCTTATTACACATTCACCCTTACTACTAATACACATAGTTACTCTAATACAAGCACATATTTCATCATATATACACTTCACAAACAACCCTATGACTATATTCAAGGCGCAACACACATACTATAGCTATACACTCTAGCATAAATACTCAGTCAATATTATTAACACAATGATAATATTCACCCTACTGGTAAGGCTTTCTAACAATCCTACTAATAACAATAACAACTCTCACACGTATATCGCCATGTCGTGCCAATATAACAACTAATATACGACAGCCATAAGACAATGCATTCATAACAACGCTATCATATATAGACATTCACTTAAAATTACTGACACTAGTATCAAGTTTAATAATACTACTACTAATAAATAGCAATACCAATATACACATACACCACCAATCACTTATCACATTTCAATACTACTATATCACGACATATATAAATAACATGATTAATATAATATTATGGTATGATATCATTATAACCAACTTTATAATTACAACAGATACTAACACTTCACTACTCATACACATGCATCACTAACTATATGTCTATAATAATACCACATTGTTACACAGTAATATTAACACATCACCTTCATGCCATAATTAGAATAATATCAAAATTTAAGACGCTCACCAATACTTCACTATACACACGTACATCCAATAAAATAATACTATGTAGCAGGCATACATTTATTTATATATATACTCACATTATCATTAATACATCGCACACAATCAAATATTCGTATTTACATACACATTTATATCATTCAACACAATACGTAAGCATAGTAATATTCAGCCAGGTAACGCCACCGTATTACAACCACTCTACAACCAATAATATTATTACAATATCAATACACGTATACAATCATAATACACCATCCTATACATAGTCACATCATACAATAATCGTGTATACCTCATGGTATATACGTACACACAACATCCCATAAGGGCAACAATACTATACAAAATTATAATCCTATTACCATACACAAATCACACATATTCACACAATACATATGTATCTACTTATAACTAATCACATACATATCTATGTATGAGCACACGCTCATACGTACTGACATATAGATCATATATTAGGCATGAACACTTAACTATAAATACACCTAGTATCATTATACCTAATATACACATAACTTTACCAACATATTATTTCAACCATTTTTAAGTATCTACAACGACATACACCCCCAATAGATATTCCAACACTGATTCTTATATACACAGACATCCCTAGAGTGGTATAGCTATCCATACACATATTTATAAATACTAACACACATACAACTTCATATATACCATGTAATTATATGCACTACAACGACATCACAATTTATACTAATGGGCCCACCAAACTATACTAATGTTAACGTAGGTAGCAGTAAGCTCTAATGTGATAACTAAACAATAGTGAGGAAACCGAAATTGAAATTGAAATGAAACAAGATCGGGTGGAACGGGTTCAGATGAGGCGACGTATAAGGGAATAGCGTGGTTGGGTGGAACAAAATATAGTTCAGAAAAATCAAGTATGGAAGAAAGATATAAAATACGAAATAAGGATATAATAAAATATAAGTTATAAAATAAAAATATAATAATATCCTTATAAAACGTAGAAGGGTAGCATGAAAGTTAAACATGACATAAGGATTAGACGCAGAATAATGAGTATGGAGGCGAATGAATTGTTTTGCAATTGGAGATAAATTTAAATGGAGAGAGTATTTTACAAAAAATTTGAAGTAGGAATATGATGAGTATAAAATCGACACGCTGAATGATGAAGTCACATGTTACTTAGAAAAGTATATTAAAGGTAAACACGATGAGTTATTCGAATAAGTTTTTATGGCATAAGTAAGAAAAGAAAATTATAAATCGAATTAGGGAAAATAGAAGTACTGTTTAGAATAAAATTAGCATATAAAAAGGGACAAGGTATTTATATAGGAACGAAAAGTATATGCTGGAAAAATATTATAAAATAGTAATCAAAAATCTCGACAATTTCGAAATTTAAAAAAATGAATTTAAGTCAACTGAAGAGTATGAAGTCTAAGTATATATATTAAAAGTTTTTGAACGAGTTTAAACTTAGCGAATGAGGAAAATCGAAAATACTTTCAGAAGATTCAAGATTTGTAACGAAGAGGTTTGAAAATTAACGACGATCGTCATGAGGCGATCTCATGAATCGAGGGCAAGGAATATGGTCACATGGTCGAAACATAAATTCGCCCAGGATATAACTTATGAAAATCTATGGGAAACTCCTACGGTCGACCAACTAAAGGTTAGGAAACTTAGCGCTAAGACGTTCTAAGGAACTAAAATGTAATGAACTGTGTTCGGTTTGGCCCAAAATCGATGAACCCAAGCGAACGACTAAAGAAATTCTAGAAGTTTAATATGGTCAGAGCTAGGCAAGAACCACTAACGTAACTCCTAAGAAGTTAATATCAATCTCTAGCATGGAGTCTAACTAACAATTAGGGACCTCTAACTAGCAAACATAGACGTCTAACTAAGTCTTACTATAGTCCTGATCTAATGGATCTCCCTACTAAGCTGAGACAAATGCTCTGGCAACACGTCTTCCAGCCACCTAAGACACGAAAAACGCTCTTTTTAGACTCAGATTTTATGACTTGAATGTTTCGAATAATTAATGAATGTTTTTATTATTATCATTGTCCCGATATTTTGCAGTTGCAAAAGGACCTGCATGGGCCACCAACAAAACCTGTCACGACCCGCTTCCCATTAACGGAAGGCGAGGCGTGATGAGGTCCGCTCAGACTTGGAGCTGTGAGACTACAAGTCTGATAAGCGTCTGAAAAAAGACACTTCCAATAACCAGGTCCTTGTAACCACGTATCAAAACAAAGATAATAATAATTTAAAGCAGAAATAAAACTCCATCAATAACATCCAGATTTTTCCAAACATTCAGAGACAAGTCGTAAAGGAAAGTACAACAGTCTGAAAAGAGGCCTAAAGCATGGCCGACTTAATACATAACACCAACATAAAAGAGAGGTGCTACGCACCGACAACCTAACAGCGACTGAGCAGAAAGCAACAACAACAAGAAAAAGCTCTAGGACGGGTCTCCAGTGTCCTCGAACTCAACACCTGCAACCTGTTCGTCCTCGGCGACGAACTCGGCTCACGACCTAACATGTGACGCCCAAAAGAGAAAAGGGGCACCTGTCAGCAAAGTCTCCAAGGGGACTTTGTGCAAGGAAACTAATAAAGGTAAATTAAGTGCAGCTAGCAGTTCTAAAAAGAATGAATGCAATGACATGGCAGGTATGGCATGAGAGCAACACATGCGTAAAAGAGACAAGCACAACAAGTGTAGCAGAGCTACTAAACAATATTCATTATATCACGATTAACTTGTTTTCACAATGTGCACAGGGTTTACGCCTTTTGGCTGAAGTGGCTGTACGGGCACACTTCTACGCTTAAGTGATCGCTTAACCCTACCCCTCCACGTGTATCGATCGTTGGTTTCCCAACAACATTGTGCTCGCTTCTGGATCACGAGCCAGGAAGTGTTTTTCAATATGTCATAGGGTTGTACCCACAAAAGCAGGTACCTAGCCTCAATCATTACAATAAGTGTAGCATGTGCTACGCAATCACGATGAAACATTGAATGCAAGATGTACAAGACGCATGAACATGGCATATAGATAGTCAAAAAGAAGTGCGTACAGATATTTAAAGTAAACGTGACATACAGGGATGCATGAAATGACATGAAAGGGATCGGATCTAGCTTCGTTGTCAAGCTAGATCTAGAAGGTGTCTAGGCGACTATCATTTCATTGCCTAGTCTCTTTTACGCTAAAAGTAAGGAATGACCTAAAACACGGCCTAAACAAGGAACTGGAAAGTTTCACTTGCCTGAAATACGTGCTGCAATCACAAATCTCAAAGTCCAATCACAAATTCACAAAGTCCAGGGCTCCCACGCTCAGTCCAACAATCAGCCTACAGTCCCGTATTATTAAGTTGGATTAGTGAGTTACAAAGCAGTAAAAACACAGTTTTTATCCTGTTAACATGCGGTGTGGTTTCCTACGGTTCAGATATACCGTAACATGATGCGAGAGCTACACTAACGTCAGGTAGCGACGTCAGGCGTTGAATTCCAGTAGAGCAGAGGTACGACAGACAGCTAGCGACCACGGTATCACGACGAGCAACACGAACACCAACGACGAGGAAAGGCCGTGCTAGGGTCTACGGCCTAGGGTACAGCCGTGTGGATCTGGACGGTCATCAAGAGGATGCGCGACAATGGCACAGTGAGCAAGGAGGGTGTGCGGAAGATTTTGTGGGGTTGTGGGCTGTTATGGTGGGTAGTGCAGCTTAGGGAAAAGGGTAGATGGTCACCGGTAATGGGGGTCGACTCGGGGCGTTGTCTGGTGACTGGAGATGGCCGGTGGCGGCCTGGGGTGTGCTGGCCACAATTTTTGAAGGGGGGACAGATTGAATATGGAAGAGGATGGTGCTCGGCCATATTGGATGCAGGAGAGGCTTGCCGGCTATCCAAGGAGGTTTATTGGGCGCTATAGAGGAGGGTGGTGCCGCGGCCTGGGTTGGACGGAGAGTGGGTGGTGCACCGGCGGCATGTGGTAGGAGCAGCTGGCCGCAATTTTAGGGGTTGGCCGGCGGTTGTTACAAGGGAGAGGGGAGTTCTATGTGCGTGGAGACCGTGGGAGGTGCGGCAGGCTAAGGAGGCGCTAGGCGGATGAGCTGGGTGACGGCTGTACTTGGTTGTGCCGTCAAAGGATGGCCGGAGATCGGCAGTCTTTGGGGGGTTCGGTAATCAAAGATGGAGAGAGATGGCAGTTGTAAAGGGGAGCTCCGGGCGGTTCGTGTGGATGGGCTGACGTCGCACGGGGAGGGTTGTTCGGAGCACGGTGCCGACGGTAGCCTGAGGCGATCGCCGAGGAGGTAGGATTAAGAGGTGCGGCCATGGGTTGCGTGGGGAGTGTTGGCGGCTGATGGAGAGAGCAAACCCTAGGCTTGCGTGGGAGATGATAAAGTGGGGGATCTAGGGTTTTATTATAAAAAGAAATGGGGGTTGGTTGCCAGCACGTGAGTGCCCAGCCTTAGGCTTAGATGTTTAAAAATTCATATGTAAGTTGTGTGTGTGTGCAGCACGTGAAGGGAAAAAAACTTATAGGGTTATATTTTTTTATGAAGAAAATAGTAGAGGCCAAGGTTATAATAAATTGTGTGTGGGATGTGGTTCGGCCATGGGTAGAAACATGGGTAGGGTTAAACTAGGAATTAGGATTTATTATAAAAACAATTAGTGGGTTATACTCATAAAACTTAGGGTTAAAAATATAAGAGATTGGGAAAAATAGTGAAGGTGGGTCAAACGGGGCCCTAAAATTATGAGATAAATACTGGGGCGACCGTGCTGACGAGAGAAACGAAACTAAAAAGACTGATCACGAGTTGGTCGACGAGAAACGGAACTAAAAATAGAAAGGTCTTAAGACAAAAGTGAAAATCACGATGCCTCTTCAAACAAAGCCAAATTGTGGGAGAACGACCCATGAAATGTCGTTCCAAAATAATTCCATAAATTAATACTCTTTGAGAGGGTCACAACTACATATCATATCGTGTGTTCCGAGTGAAGGATAAGGCTAAGAAAAATACGCGAACTTCGAGGAAAATACGCGTACAAAGGATACGGGGTCCAAAGGCGACAGTAATCTCAAGTTGGGCACACGTCGGGGGTTGGCTTGCTAAGGATGCAACCAAGGTGCTACGGCCCTATCGACATCAACGACACGACTCACTTACAAAGCAACAAAACCAATCAGGTACCCGAAATTGCTATACACACAGCCGTATAACGTATAGTGAGTACCGGCCCTTACAATTATTTCCATAAAGTTGATTCTCAAGAATAGTATCCAACGATTGTTTTCTATAGAGAATTTCTTTAATGACAATTCTAGCCTTGTGATTTTGGATTTTAACGAAGCATTCTCATTCACAATCAAAGTGCACTTACTTATTTAAGCTTTCTTGTTTTCCTCTTCCTTCTTTTCAAATTCAACCATTTTTCTTTTAAGCTCGTTATTTAGCGTGCACAATTTATCATTAATCTCCCTAATCACATAATATTTTTCAGTTTCAAGCTTAATTAAATATTGCTTAAGCATGCTAATATCATTCAACAAGGAAGGACAAGAAAGACAATTAGCTTTTTCATGAAACCTAGAATTCTCCTTTTCCAACAAAGCAATAGTAGATTCACTTCCAATAATTTTTCCTTTTAGTTCCTTAATTTCTAATATCATGTTGTAAGTGTCTTATTGCATTTCATCGTTGGACTTTCTATAATCTTCTAATGTGGATTCTAGCTCTTCAATTTCCTCTTGTATGCCTTTACAAATAATTAGAAGTTCGGCTTTACTACCAGATTTTACCTCATCATCGTTTGCCATGAAGCAGAAGGAGAAGTGTGTGCAATCCTCATTCTCATTGTCGCTATCCATGTCCCACGTTCACACCACAGCTTTTCCTTTCTTCTCCATAATATTAGCTGTGTCTTGTGGGCAATCCTTTATAACGTGACCCTGCTTTTTACATTTAAAACATTTAATTTTATTAATAGCAGTCTGTTCAGATGAATTTCTAGAAGGATTATAATGGTTAGAATGATTAAACCTTTGTTGCATGCCATCTCTTCCTTGAGGAGTCTTGATGTGTTTTCTGATGCCTTTAACCATCAACACTATCTCCTCCTCCTCATCGTCATCTTCACTACTTTGAAGAGCTAGTGGCTTTGGAGCTTTTTCCATCTCCTCTGGTTTCTCTCTTGCCTCGATATTCTGCAGCTCAAGCTTGTGAGACATTAAGTTGCCTATCAAGTCCTCCACTCTCATCTATGATAGATCTTTCGCTTCTTGGATGGCGGTGACTTTAGGCCTGAAAGAGCTTGGCAGCGCCTTCAAAAATTTTCTTACCTGTTCAAGGCTAGAATATGGCTTACCGAGGGAGCTAGACTTGTAGACGATGTTGGTGAACCTCGCAAACATCTCTGATATAGACTCTAATGGTAGCATGTGAAAGCTCTCGTACGCTGTGCTCAGAAGTGCAAGTCTAAACTCCTTCACCTGTGACATTTCCTCATGAGTCACCTCCATTGTGTGCCATATTTCCTGCGCAGTATTACAATGTGAGATACGATTAAATTCAGATTTATATAGAGATCATATAAGAGCATTCATAGCTTTTCCATTTAAAGACTATAATCTCCAATCATTATCATCCCACTTGTCTTCAGATTTAAGCATATCAATATTTTCAACTTTAATAACAGATGGCTTATAACCGTTTTCGACAATGTGCCAAACTTTATAATCAACAGATATCAAGTAGATTTTCATCCTAGTTTTCCAATAAGCATAATCTACTCCATTAAATTTTGGGGGTCATGATATAGACTGTCTCACGGTCGCTTTTCGATCGTACGTTTTTCGTACGCGTACTTTCTTTCGTACACGTATTTTTAGGGGCCTCCTCCGATATCCCAAACATGCGATGTGATATGTCGTTGTGACCCTCTGAGAGCGTACTTATTTGTGGGATTTTTCGTGAACGTCATTTCACGGCTCATTCTCCCACAAAACAACTTTGTTTGAAGGGGTGTCATAACTTTAGACTTCGTCGTTTGACCTCTTTATTTTTAGTTCCGTTTTTCGTTGACCTAACCCGTGATCGATCATCTTAGCCTCGATCCTCTCGTCGACACGGTCATCCCGATATTTTTCTTGTATTTATCGGACACTGTTCGACCGACCAATCGACCTAATCACTTTCAACCTATACTTAGCTCTAATTGATTCAAAAGCAAATCTTAATTAACCTAATCAAATTCTATAGGTTATCATACGTCACATGATATGTTTTCACCTAGCTATTAGCCACACTAATTGCACCTCCTCCCTTTCACATACTCTCTCTCCAATCACCCAAAGTGCACCCCCTTTTCCTAACCCATATAGCAAAAACACTCTCCTAACAACTCACTCACACAAGCGCTAGGAGAAGCCAGCCGCCACCCCCTCATCTACATCATGCATCCGTCTCCCTCATCCACCCGCCGGCTGATCTCCTCCCCTAGCCGCCGTCAGCCTTTAGATCCGACAACCCCCGCCGGAAAACACCCACAAAAACCCCTTCCTCCTCCTTCAAAAACCCTTCTCCATCCCTCCTCCACGCACGCCTCCTCTGGCCCTACCAAACTCCAGCCACCCTGAGCCGCTGCCGGCCACCACCAACTGCCGCACTTCCCCTTGATCTCCCCAGGCCGAACAAACCACCTGCCCTACATCCAGCCACTTCCTTTCCCCGTGCTACGCCAGACTGCTATCCCCTCAAAGCCCACGCCCTCCCAAGGCTGTCCATCACTGGCGCCTCCAACATCCGGCCACCACCCTTAGCACAGCCCCATTACCGGCCATCCTCCTCCCCTCGCATCACCCTAACATCCCCAACTCCCTTGGCCGTGACCCCCTTGGCCGAAACCACCAAAACAGCCCCCATATGACCAAAAACTGCCATTAGCCCTTTAAAATCTACCGTTCCACCATCCCTTCCTCGCTACGCCGTTGACGCACACCCCCTCGACGGCCACCCTGATCCACACAACTGTCCCATAGGCCATAGACCCTTGCACAGCCTTCTTTTTGCCGCCGGCGTTCGTGTTGCTTGCTGTCGTTTGCACGTCGTGCTACCGTGGTCACTAGCTATCCGCCGTACCCTTGATCATTGCCAGAGTCCAACCCTTGACATCGCTACCTGACTCAGTGTAGCTCTCGCATCGTGTTAAGGTTTACCTGAACCGTAGGAACCCCCACGCTTGCATGTTAATCAAGACTAAAAATTGTAACTTTCATTGTTTGGATTAACTCACTAATTGAAGATAATAATATGGGACTGTAGGTTGGATGTTTGATTTAGGATACATAGGAATCTCTGGACTCCATTGAATTGGGACTTGCAACACGTCTCTTTCAGGCAAGTAAAACTTGCACAGTAATTTGTTAGGCCATGTTTTAGGCCATTTTGTAAAATTGTGTAAAAGAGACTAGGTGGTGAAATGATAATCACCTAGACGACCATATTTGATCTAGCTTGACAACAAAGCTAAATCCGACACCCTTGCTATGCTATCATTTCATGTTGCATGTCATGTTTACTTTCAAATTAACTGTACGCACTTTTAACTGCTTATTGCCATGTTTATGCATCTTGCCATGTCATTTCATGCATCAACTTGCTCTATCATGATTGTGTAGTACATGCTACAATAAATTGTAAACTACGGCGAGTAGGATTTTAACTCCTACATATTAATTGAGGCTAGGCACCCGCATGCCTGGTACAACCCTATGCCAAATGCACTTCCTAGCTCGTGATCCAGAAGTGAGCACAGTGTTGTTGGTGAAACCAATGCTTGATACACGTGGAGGGGTAGGGTTAAACGATCACTTGAGCGTAGAAGTGTGTCCGTACAACCACTTCAGCCAAAAGGCGGAAACCCTGTGCACATCGTGAATACAAGTTAATCGTGAAATCATGAATATTGATTAGTAGCTCTCGCTACGACGTTTCGTGCATTGCAAGTATCATGTTCATTTTAACTGCTGCAATCATTGAAATAATATGCCATGTCATCTCATTTTAACTGCTGCATTCATTGAATTATTATGCCATGTTATCTCAATTTAAACTGCTAAGTTGCATTCTTTATACTTTACGTTTCCTTGAACAAAAGTCTCATTTTCTCTCTTTGGAGATTTTTGCTGACATGTGCCCTTTTCTTTTTGGGTATCACATGTCAGGTTTGAGCCTGAGTTAGTTGCTGAGGACGGCTAGTTGCTCACGTCCAGTTCGAGAATACCAGAGGCCAGTCTTGGTCTCAGCTGGAGGTTTCCTCTTAGTTGTTGTTTACCTTTTTAGTAGCTGTTGTTAAGTTGTTCGGTGTGTAGCACCATTACTTGTTTTAGTCTCGGCCATGCTTAGGCCTTCTTTTTCAGACTCTATACTTTTCTTTATGACTATCTCTGTATGTTTGGAATAAATCTATGGATGTTGAATATTGGATAATTTTAATTGTCTATCTTTCTTTATTATTGTTGTTGTTTCGTCGTAATGCAAAGAACCTGCTAATGGATTAAATTACCAGATGCTTATCAGACTGTAGCTTCACAGCTCTAAGTCTGAGCGGACCTCTTCATGTCTTGCCTTCCATACTTGGGAAGCGGGGCGTGACAGACGGACCTTCTGAAAAAGCATAATCACTAGAGTTATTCATGGTCAATCTAGGCTAGATTCTATAACCTGCTCTGATACCACTTGTTGGATCTGGATCTAAGCCTAAAGGGGGGGTGAATAGGCTAATAAAAATTCTTATACAACCCACGAGCAATCACACGTAGTTATAATCACAAGCATGGTAAATAATAATCAGACACAGATGCACAGCAGATTTACCCTGATTCGGTCGATCACCACGACCTCTATCCAGCCCCCGAAAGTAAATATTATATTAATAGTGTACATGTACAACCGTAATAGCTAGAGAACCAATGTCTCTACACTTTTCAGGCTCAGTACCCCACTCGCTGTGTTCAACACTATCAATCCTAATATGTGCTCTCACTTAACGACACCCGTCAAGTTCCTCTTGTCTAGACCACCACTAGACAAGACCCCAAATAGTCACAAGTAAACGGTAAAGTTTTCCATACAAAGATCAAACAATACTACACAGAAATAATAATAAGAGTTTAGAAAGCTCAGTTTTGTGTAGCCGTCGTCGTCTCCGACAACCAGCACGGGCCAGCTCTCGTCTGGCAAGATGTAGATGTCTCATCTCGTCTCCTCAGCAACTCAAGTTGCAGCACGTCTCTTTGAAAGTTGCAGCCCCCTTGTGCCTGAAAGTTGCGCAATGTTGGATGATCTTCCTTGATGCGTATGTTGCTAGCCCTCCTTGATGATGGTCCACTCCCATATCTCCTTGCTTGCTTGTAGATGATGAGAACTCTGAAGCTTGAGGCAAGATTGATGATGTAGAGCTCTTGGGGTGATGGAAACTTGCGACTGGGAGCTCTTGGCTTGGATGGAGAGCTGTGGCATGTACAAGTGATCGACCTCTTCTTGTTGGTGCAACAGCAGTGCACACGTAAGAGGCTTGGGTGCTCGAGCAGTGCGCGGACAGGAGACTCTAGTGCTCGAGCAATGCACGACTAGTAGACTCTGGTGCTCGAGCAGTGCACTCGCAATGGACTTGGCTCTCTCACCTTTGTTGCGGCACTTTAGAACTCCCCTTGAAGATGCTTGGTTGATGATGCTATGTTGCGGCAATAGCAAGGGTCTTCTCTCTGAGATGTTGCGCAACAATGTAGATGGACTTTGTGGCTTGAGCTTTATGCAAGGGTGAAGAGGGCTATGTCTATGAAGCTTTGGCTTTGGCTATGTTGATGAAGGAGATTGGATATGAGGGCTTTGCTATGGATGCTTGCACAAGGAGATGATATGCCCTTTGGGTATATTGCGGCTATAGGAGGAGTTAGGGAAGTTGAACTTGAGGTTGAGGCAATGGAGTTGGGCTCTTTGATCGTTGCGGCTAGGATGTGTTTATGATGATGAAGCATTAGGCAAAGGATGCTAGGTTAGGGTTTTGGCCAAACTATCTCCTCCTCCTCCTTGGTGTATGCCGCAATATCTCCTCCTTGGTTATGGCCGTAATATGATTGCTAGCGTTTTGGTGTTGGCCACAACTTGTAGCCTCCTTGATTGCTTGCTTTATAAAGGAGATGGGATGAAGAAGTTGTGGCTAAGGAGAAATCCTAATGGAGATAGGAGTAGGAGATTTGGAGGGATTCTATTTGATCTCATTGCAATGCTAATGGGATTAGGATTAGAATAGGATCTTTAATTGATTTGAATCAATCAAAAGGAGATTTGAAAGAGATACTCCATATCCTTACATATTGGAATAGAATTAGAATCGCAACAGGATATGAATCAATCTTAAATTGATTTGCATAAGATCCTCTCCAATTTGACTTGGTCCAATTCTTGTAGCTATAGTCACCATCTCTTTGACCAAGTCCAAGTTGATATATGAATAGGAATTTTTCCATCTTCCAATTTGCTATGTGAATAACAATTCCTCCATCAATTGACTTAGTCATCACTTTGAAGATTTACAAGCGTGCCACTCCTGAAAAACACATAGAACACACATTAGAACATTCACACATGTTTGTTATCATCAAAGACAAAGTTATCGATCGTCGTATCCAACATACGTTGTATCCAACAGAGAGTTGATAAGACAAATCTGGAGAGGAGACTGGAAGGGCATGAGACTTTTGTTAACCTTTATTGATCGACTAATGTGACACGTAGGTCGAGGGAGCGATGCCTAAGGATGGTACCCAAGTCATTTCGTGCTTCCGTGTCACGCTTTTGCTTGGTTTGAAGAGATTGGTTTGAAATGACAGTTTCTTATCCCAGAACTCGAAGAGACAAAGTTGCTTCCATGAGGATATGCCTTTGCCACATGTCGAGGCATGACAAGTATTTATGACTCGCTTGCACCGTTCAATTGCGGGCCGTGCATGGCTGCCGTTGATTCTAGTCTGAGAAGAGTGGACGGCTGTGCTCGCACCCCGGCTTTTCGTACTTAGGGCAGGGAAAAAGGGGAAAGGAGGTCATTAGTCACCACACCTCCATTTGGAAAATCTTCATCTCTCTTCACTGATGCATTCTTGAATCTTCTGATTTCTGCTACGTTCACCACCTTTGCAGGAGAAAGCAGTTTCCTTTCCAATCCCCCTCCTCTCTATCCAAGCTTCTTCATCGAAGTCATGGTAGAGACTACCGATCTGGATCAGGAAACCATCGACACTGCCAGAATCATTATCCTCCAGGATCTATAAGGGATAATATCCACGGAGGAGCCACTATGCCTGGGAGAAGAAGGGTTCCTGCCTCATGAAGTCGTGGTAGACTTGCAGCAAATACAATAGAAATATACAATCCATTCCTCCGTGGTCTGGCAAACTGAAGGGGACTGTCACGGTCGCTTTTCGATCGTGTGTTTTTCAGCGCGTATTTTCTTTTTTGTACGCGTATTTATTGTGACATTCATTTGTATCCTAAACACGCGAAGTTATAAGTCATTGTGACCCTCAAAGAGAGTAGTTATTTGTAGAATTTTTTTATGAACGTCATTTCACGGGTCATTACTCCACAAATCAGCTTTGAATGAAGAGGTGTCTTAACATTTAGACTTCGACATTTTGCTCTTTATTTTTATTATTGTTTTCTGTGAACCTAGCTCGTGATCGACCACCGTAGTCTAGATCCTCTCGTCGCCACGATCGTCGTGATATTTTTCTTGTATTTTTCAGACACCGTTAGACTGACCATTCACCTTAATTACTTTTAATCTATTATTAGCCCTAAGTTTAATTCAAATTTCAAACCCCTAATTGAAATCCTAATCTAATCTTTAGGGGATCCTACCTATCATATCAAATATTCCTAGGCTATTTGCCGCACTAAGTCTACCCTCCACTCTCTCTCATTCTCTCCAATCTATCCCTTAGGTCCACCCCTTTTCTCCCATTTTAGCAAACCCTCTTTGATTTAAACGTATCACCCTAGGGTTTCTTTTCTCCACGCAATAACCCAAACCCAGCCGCCATTTTAAAACTCATGCACCCATCAACCGTCGGTGACATCCCAGCTCTAACCACCCTCACCAATTACCAACCACCGACATCCTCTCCACGTAGCAGGCCGCGTGCAACCCTCACAACGACCGCCCCCTCTCAAAAATGCCGGCTTCCTAATTGTTTTCGGCCATCACCCCCGCACAGAACCTGCCATCGGCCCCCTCAGCCACGTGCAGTCGGTTACCCCGCTGCGCTGCCGGCCACCCCCACGCAAGGCAGCAAGCATCTGGCCTCCCCCTCTTTGAATTCGGTTTCCCCTCCCCCCTTGACACCCCGATAGCCGGCCTTTCCCTTTCTCTGGCCACCCACGGTAGACCCCATTGTCGGCCCTTCCCCCTCGCTTCAGCCCCCACGACCAAGACCCCATCAAGGCAGCCCTTGCACCCTAGGAGCCTACGCTTGCTGGAGATCTCGCACACTCTCCCGACGTCACTGCCGTTACCGTTACCGTTGCCGCTTCATTGCGCTACTCGCAACCGAGGCGACGCCGACACCATTACCGTTTCGCTGTGCTTCCAGCAGCCGAGATGATCCCGAGACGACTTCCTTACTGTGCTACCTGCAGTGGAGGAAACCGGAGACGACGAGATCCAACACCGTTTCGGACGTCAGATCTCGCTCGAGCGTCTTTCTAGGTTGGTCTCCTTACCGTAGAAAAACCCACACCGTACGTCATTGAACCCTAAATAAAAATCGACAACTTAACCCACTAAATTTATTTTGCGCTCCTTTAAAACGTTGTGAAACCGTAGATCGACGATTGGACTTTTTAATTGTGCACATAGGGTAGAATCGTCGGATAGGCTGAACTTTCAAAACTGGATTTGAAACTGATAGGGTAGCCAGATCAACTTAGAGACAACTTAATAGGATTGTCCTGACCCCGCCATTAACTTTTTACAGTGGACTTTGACCGACATGCTACCCGCGACGAGGCGCTTCCGACGGACGTTCGTCTTGCCACCGCATGCAAGTGTACCCACTTGCGTAGTTACGGCCACGTCTAGGCCACATCCTTCTTAAAATTGTAAATTGTTGAACAAGAGAACCGGACGTGAAATGATAGCGTCTGGGACCCCCCTCACGATAGCATAAACTTGACAACGAAGTCTAGGTATAAATTGCTATAACTTTCATGCTAGGAACTATCTGTGTGTGTGCGCGCGCGTGTGGACCCCCTAGAATGAAAATCACATACTATAATCGTATTATGCCATGTAACATCATACACGAAATGTCTTACACAGCCTGCAGGCAATAGGGCACTCTCCAAGACAGAGAGAGTGACCCCTTGTATGGATAACCTACGGGAACCTGGCCCTCATCAAGCTAGAGTGAGTGACATTGGAACCTGCGGGGAATAAGGACACTCTCCTAGACAGAGAGAGTGATCCTTGGTACAGAACAACCTACGGGAAGCTCACAATCACCAAGCTAGAGTGAGTGACCCTACAACCTGTGGGGATAGAGGCACTCATCAAACTAGAGTTAGTGGTCCTTGTACAGTCTTGTCTTGAGTACTTGGGATGGGGTAGGGTTGAGCGGCCACCAGGTTAGAGAGTTTGGCCACTTTCTAAGCTGAAGGCGTGAACCCCCTTGGTGTCAAGTCACTTGGTGTCACGCGGTCTTGGTGTCGACTCGCTTGGTGTCACATAGCTCGTCTAGTCTTGTCTTGTAGCCGGTAGCACACGCTACGACAATAGCCAGCCACGTTTACTTTCTACACAGTTTTTACTTTCCTTGCATATATGCATAAATTCTATGCTGTTGCATCTCATATAATCAACCTTAAGATGTTGTCTTTAAATTCCTTTACACTTGCAGAAGAGTCTCCTCACCTTTCCCTTGTAGACTTTACCTGACGTACAGCTCCTTTCTCTTGGGTGTAGTACGTTAGGTACTGAGACGGAGTACACAGACGAGCCGGCTTTACTCGAGGACTTGGAGCCGGAGGACGTTGACACAAAGTACATTCCAGACGAGGACCAGACCTAGAGCTTCCTCACCGTTGCTAACTTACGGAGGTTTACTGGTTTCTAGTTTGGGTGCGTAGCACCAGTTTACTTCTTGTCTAGGTTGGGTGCATCGCACCATTAGTTTCCTTTTCTGCAGTTGTATCCATGCTTGGGCTTCTTTTTAGACTTGTTCTATTGCTGGATTTTGTCTCTTTTAATAATGAATGTTGATTCCTTTCGAGTACTCTTATCTTATTGTTATGAACTTTTATATGCAAGAACATGTAATTAAATGGTATCTCTACAGACGCTTATTAGGCCCGAGCCTCACAGCTCCAGCCCATGCGGACCTTCTCTCGTCCTCGCACCCGTTTTGAGAAGCGGGGCGTGACAGATTTTAGTGGTGGCCCATGCAGGTCATGCGAAAAGTTCAGAACGATAAAAGTACCCGCATTCGTTTAATATCCAATGTGAAGTCTAATAATCCCTAGTTAGATTAGTGACCCACGTCGACCTTAGCTTTATCTTTTGGTATCTTAGGCACCATCTTAGTGTCATCTTATCTGGCATTAACTTTTTTCGACTCCGGTGCATCTATGTGCATCATAACCCGGAGATTCGTAACAGAGCACTCCATTCTCACCCATACACTTCCTAAGTGTTGGGACATCACTACAGGGAACGGAGTGGTGACGGTTAATTTGGGATGCCGATCGATTCCGTTGGTGATCAATGGACATAAGCTTTATGCCGACTTCATTGTCCATGATCTACCACATTTCGATGTTGTTCTTGGCATAAATTCGATCGATTGCCACAGCAAGAAAGTGGTGTTCAGGATTCCAGGCCACCAAGAGTTCGAGTTTCACAGCAGAGAGCGATCGCTTGGCCCGTTAGATTCCGAGCCAAACCGAAGGAGTCGATCGTTGTCGACATGCAGATGGAGACCAGTAGACCAGCGGTCGTCAGAGACTTTGACGACGTCTTTCCGGATGATATTTCAAGGTTGCCACCCGACAGATCCTTATAGTACAGTATAGACCTTATGTCGGGAGCGCAACTTATTTTGAAGACGCCGTATCGGATGGCTCCTTTAGAGCTTGAGGAGTTGAGGAAGCAGTTGGACGAACTATTGCAGAAAGTATTCATACATCCTAGTGTGTCACCTTGGGGTGCACCAGTCTAATTGGTGAAGAAGAAGGATGGATCCCGCAGGATGTGTATGGACTACAAAGGGCTGAATGCAGTCACCATGAAGAATAAGTATCCGACGCCCCAGATTGATGATATCTTTGACCAGCTTGGAGGTTTGAGGGTTTTCTCGAAATTGGATTTAAGGAGCAGGTACCATCAGTTGAAAGTGAAGAAGGACGACATTCCGAAGACGGCATTCAGGACAAAGTACGGACACTATGAGTTCGTAGTCATACCATTTGGTGTGTCCAACGCTCCAGCAGTGTTTATGAACTAGATGAATTTGATTTTCTACGACTTCCTGGATAAGTTCGTCGTCATCTTCATCGACGACATACTTATTTACTCGAAGTCTGAAGAGGAGTACAGCTGTCATCTGAGGACAGTGTTGGAGACACTGAGAAGTCATAAGTTGTATACCAAGTATAGTAAGTGCGAGTTCTGGTTGGACAGAGTCGCATTCCTGGGACACGCGGTGTCTGGTGATGGTATATTTGTAGATCCAGAGAAAGTCAGAGCAGTCAGCGAGTGGCCGACCTCGCAGTCAGCATCAGATATCAGAAGCTTTCTTGGATTAGCTGGCTACTACTGTCGGTTCAATACGGATTTCTCGAGGATTACAGAGCCGATGACGAAGCTGACAAGGAAGGATGTGGAATTCATTTGGTCAGAGGATTGTGAGAAGGCCTTCAGTAATTTTGAAGGAGAGATTGACCACAGCACCGGTTTTGGAGGTACTAGATCAGAGCGGAGGCTTCGAGATTTACTGTGATGCATCTGGCAAGGGACTTGGATGCGTTCTACATCAACATGGTCACATGGTCACGTACGCTTCTTGGCAGTTGAGGAATCATAAGAAGAACTACCCGACGCACGATCTGGAGTTAGTGGCTGTGATATTTACGTTGAATATCTGGAGACACTTCCTGCTGAGTGAGAGTGTGAAAATTTTCACCGATCACAAAATCTTGAAGTATATTTTTACACAGAAGGAGCTCAACATGCATCAGAGATGATGGTTGGAGCTGATGGCAAATTATGAAATAGATCTACAGTATCACCGGGGAAAGTTAATGTAGTGTCTGACGCTTTGAGCAGACTCCCCGTAGTAATGATGCATACTGCCGACTGGAGAATACAACAGGAGCTGAGAGGGATGAACATTGAGGTTGTTCTGCCAGGAGTGATCGTTTCGTTGATGAATTTGTAGATTCAGTCAACGATCGTGGATCGTATCAAGGCAGCTCAGGCAGGAGACCCAAAGCTGCAGTGAATCAGAAGGCAGGTAGAAGCGGGGTGGGGATTTTCAAGGTCCCTTAGGGCTAATTTAAACAATTCTTCCTAAGTCGGACGAACAAAATTAAACAAGCAGCAGAAAAACAAATTATTAAACTATTTAATAATTACTGCACTAAGAAAAAATTTCCTAAGCTAGGAAAATCTACTGACTCGAGTTGGGTCTGACCAACTCGAGAAAGTTCTAACTACTATTTAAAAGAAATGTATATATAAATATAACTCACCCAGAATCTTGCCTTGGATCGGGCAAGATGTTTCGCACCGTCTTGCGCTCCAAAATCTGAGCCGCATCCCGAACCGCATTGCGTCGCTCCTCGTCTCGAACTGGATCAGCTCCCGAGTCGCACCTTGCCTTCGAGCCCATCACTAGCCATAGAAAGTTTCACTTGAGTTAACCCGCATCGTAGACTTCCGAATCAGATTCGGACCTTGCCTTGCTAGGACTCGGTTAGAGGACAAGCAAATTAATAGAGGAAAAGAATAATTTTAAGTCTTGATTAAGTTTGCTCAAATTTTTCGGAGCTCCTTAATCAGAGACTTGGTGAAAAAAACAAAGAAGGGAGTGCGCACCTATTTATATAGGAGGTCGGCTCCGCTTCTTTTGTCACGAGTAATGTGGGACAAATGATTTGGAAGAGGCGTAGGATTAATTCAATTTAGTTAGAATAGCTTTCACAAAAGTCTAACTTTAATCAATTAATTCTCACTCACCATTGAGCCCTAGAGATGATGCAAGTTATCACTTCGAAGGGCTAGGAATGGTGAACGTGTAGGAATAAACGGCGACGAAATTCGAGTTTGTTTGACCCTTCAAACAATTGCTCAAAGTTGAGCAAAAACCCATGTTTCGTAGCCGTCAAGGGTTTCAACAAACCCTAATCAAACGACTTATGTTGCAGGTGGCCCGCTAAGCTTAGCAGGCGCGCCCGCCTAAGGCAACTGGGTGTGCCCGTAAGGGCGCACCCGTGCGGGTGCATGGCCCGTTGTGACAAGCGGGCTCCGCCCGCTGATTCCAGCGAGCGTGCCCGCTGGGTCAGCGGGCCGTGCCCGCTGTACCTAGCGGTCCGGGCCTGCTGGAACAGCGGGCCGCACCCGCTGTTCCCAGCGGGCCTGGCCCGTTGTGAACAGCTGGCTGCGCCCGTTTGATCCAAGTGGGTCTTACCCACTTCTTTTTGTGCCTTTCTTGCGTTTCTGGGCTCATACGAGCTCCGTTTCCTACACGGTTTGATCATGTGGATTTCACATGAAATCCCATCCAATTCCAAATGCTCCAAACTCACAACCAACTTGTGAATTTAACATTCTCATTGCATCTAATGCATTTCTTTATACGATCTCACTATTACTAAGACGTGAATATTACTCGGTGTGAGACCTTTCAGCCTGACCCTACTACAGGTTGAGACTCGAAGTCTCTAAGCGACAGTAACCACTAGCAGCATGTGTCGTCTCTGTTTCAGAATCATCGATTACGTGATTGACTCGTTGGTAAGAGTGCCGACGGGATCACTCTGACTGTGACCGTGATGATTTTCGCAGTTTTAGTCCCTTCGTCATAACTATGTGACTTGCCTAGCCTAGGGTATGGAACTCTATCAACCCCACTAACTATCAGTGGTCAGTATACATCTGTCTCTGGTACATTCATGTTGTACATGTTACAACATATCTTGGCCAAGGTTTTACCGAGAGCCGTACTGACCTGCGACACTAACTTCCCATTAACGGAAGAGACGAATCCTCTATTGATCACTACTCAGCTCGTACGCTTCGAGTGTCACCCAACCTAAGATCTTTCAGCAGGCCTTGCCTCGAAGCTAGATCTTTAGGTCTAAGTGATTCCGTCCACAAACAGCTTCGTATATTGATCTCAAGTCCTAAGGACCAACTTACCTATCATCACTAAGAGTTATTAATGACAGTTAGTTAATGTTTATCCATTTAATAACTCTTGGTTTGGGTCGTTCAGTAGACTCATTCTCTAATGAGCACTTGCGCCTTGTCTCCGACTTCGCCAAGTCGCATAGTTATGGGACCAACTAGACTAAGACACAATGGTCTGTCTGATGCGTCGATATCCCTATCTTGACACATCTATGACCACGAACGCTTTTCAGACTCAAGCTGTTATCGGTCAGACATTTCTCATAATCGCAATCTTCATTGCAAAACATGTATGACCTAACTTTGAATCCAAGGGAATAATCTAAGTATTTTCGAAATTGAAATAACTCAGACAATATTTTACCAGAAAGCATACTTTCATTTATTGAACAAGATGTTTTGCTAAGATAAATAACCACGAGGGCATACATCTCTCTACATCTCCCACTTGCACTCAGGCCTATTATTTTGGTATCTCATACTATATTTACATGCTAGTCTCTCTAGACGATCGCGTGCCAGCACCTTCGTGAATGGATCTGCTAGGTTGTCTTCCAAAGAGACTCTAAGGAGTTCTATATCCTTCCTCTGCTCGATCTCCCGTATCAGGTAATACTTTCGAAGAATGTGTCTAGATCTCTTATGGAATCTCGGTTCTTGCACCAGGCGGATGGTTGCATTGTTATCGCAATACAACGGTATTGGACTTTCAATTGCAGGCACCATTCCGAGCTGGTTGATGAACTTCCTCATCCAGACCGCTTCCTTTGCTGCATCGTTCGCCGCTATGTATTCGGCTTGCATCGTGGAGTCTACAATAGTGACTTGTTTGGAACTCCTCCAACTGACTGCTCCTCCGTTAAGAGTGAAAACATATCCAGAGATCGATTTGCTATCATCCACATCACTCTGAAAGATGGAATCTGTGAAGCCTTCAACTTTCAGGTGATCACTTCCATAACCCAAGATCAAGTCTTTAGTCCTTCTCAAGTACTTAAGTATTGTCTTGACCGCTTTCCAGTGCTCCTCTCCAGGGTTGGACTGATATCGACTTACTACACCTAGTGCATAAGCAACATCGGATCTGGTACAAATCATGGAGTACATGATAGATCCCACAGCAGAAGCATAAGGGATCTTGGTCATCTGTTCCCTTTCCAAGTCAGTTTGTGGAGACATCTTCTTGGAGAGGGTTATTCCATGATTGGCTGGTATTGAACCACACTTACTGTTTTCCATGCTAAAACGTTTTAGCACGGTGTCAATGTACCTTGTTTAGGAGAGTACTAGCATCTGTTTAGATCTATCTCTATGGATCTTCTCACCTAGTATGTAGGATGCTTCTCCCAAGTCTTTCATGGAGAAATTGGTTGATAGACATATTTTAACAGACTTCAACATCTCTATGTTGTTGCCTATTATCAGAATGTCATCTACGTATAGAACGAGGATAACTAAAGAAGTATTATTACTGGTCCTTTTGTAAATGCATGGATCATCCTCGTTCTGACAAAACCAAAATTTTTGACTATTTTGTTGAAGCGGATGTTCCAACTCCTTGAAGCTTGCTTAAGCCCATTGATGGACCTATGCAGCCTCACGCTTTTCCTTCACTCCCACTGACTTCGAAGCCTTCTGGCTAAGTCATGTAAATCTTCTCTTCTAAATCACCATTTAGGAAAGCAGTCTTTACATCCATTTGCCAGATTTCGTAGTCGTAGTGGACAGCAATAGCGAGTATGATCCAAATAGACTTGTGCATGGCAACTGGTGAGAAGGTCTCGTCATAATCTATTCCTAGAATCTGACGATATCCTTTTGCAACCAGTCTTGCCTTGTACGTTTCTATTTTTCCATCTGCACCAATCTTCTTCTTGAAGATCCATTTGCAGCCTATGGGAACATTTCCCTTGGGCACGTTTTCTAAGGTCCATATCTTATTCATGTGCATGGAATCTATTTCGGACTTCATTGCATCTAGCCATTTGTTAGAGTCTATACTCTTTATGGCTTTCTGGCAGCTAACTGGGTCATCATCTAATATGATGCAATCATCAATCCCACCATCTACGAGAAAACCGTAGTACCTTTCGGGGACTCGAGGAACCCTATTGGACTTCATACTGACTAGTTGGGAGATGCCAAGTTCTGACTCTCCCACTGGTTCCGACACTTGTTCCTGTGTGAGTATTTCCTCCGAGCATTCATCCAGATCAATTACCTTGCCAATTGATTACTTCACAAGGAATTCCTTTTCTAGAAAAGTGGCATGTCTAGAGACAACAATCTTTTGTTGCTCTGGATGGTGAAAGACATAACCTAATGAATGTCTCGGATACCCTATGAATTTACACAGTATAGATCTGTCTTCCAGTTTGTCTGGATTTTACCTTTTGACATACGCAGGACAACCCCATACCCTTAAGTGATTAAGGCTGGGTTTCTTGCCGGTCCATATCTGATATGGTGTCATATACACAGATCTTGACGGAACTTTATTTAGAATGTATATAGCAGTTTCCAGGGCATAGCCCCAGAGGGAAGTAGTTAACTCAGCTTCACTTATCATGGACCGCACCATGTTTAACAAGGTGCGGTGCCTCCTTTCTGATACATCGTTTTGTTGAGGTATGTAAGGAGGTGTGACCTGAGAGAGAATCCCATTCTCTTTTAAGTAAGTAAGAAATTCATGGCTTAAGTATTCTCTTCCTCGATCTGATCGAAGGATCTTAATACTTTTCCCAGTCTGGTTTTCAACTTAGGCACGGTACTCTTTGAATCGCTCAAAGGTTTCGGACGTATGTTTCATCAAGAACACATGTCCAAACCTTGAGTGGCCATCAGTAAACGTGACGAAATATGAAAATCCACCTTTGGCTAATGTAGACATGGGTCCATATACATCGGAATGTACTAGACCCAAGAGTTCGATAACTCTTTCCCCTTGACTTGCAAAAGGAGTTTTGGCCATTTTACCTTTGAGGCAAGACCCGTAAGTGTCGAATGACTCATAATTCGAGAGGCCCAAGATCCCTCTTTATGTAACTTGCTGAGTCTCTTCTCTCCGAGATGGCCTAGTCTACAATGCCAAAGATAGGTTTCATTAAAACTAGACTCCTTACGTTTTCTTGTATTAACGTTTAATACAACCTTATTGCTTAAAGTGTATACACCATTACTAAGTGTCCTAAAACCTAGCAACTTCCCATCAAAAGAAATGTTCATGACATTTCTGTTGATAGTAAAATTATAACCATCTCTAGCCAAAGCCGAGACGGATATAATATTGCACAGGAAGTCTGGGATGTAGTAACATTGCTTCAAAAGCAAGTTAGCTCCACCAGCTAATGTATATTTAAGATCTCCCACGGCTACAACATCAACATTTGCTGTGTTGCCAACTTGGAGAATGATTTCATTCTTTTTGAGTTTTCTAATGATTCTCATTCCTTGTAACTGATTACAGATATGAGAACCTGCATCGGTGTCTAACACCTATGCATTAGAATTAACCGAAAGAACTACACGTTGCATTTTAGAAGTTAAGGCATAAACTTTCCCTTCCTTCATTTGTTCCCTTTCTTCTTTAGATTTCTTTGACCAGTCATTATGCTCATTGTAACCAGTTAATAAGTTCTTATCTCGGATATTATTTATCTTACTCGTCATGCTGCAAAGATTAGAACTCCTAATTAGCATGTGTTCAAAAAAAATAAAAATAATTAGAATGGTTTTTATCCAATTATATTCTCCCATTAACTTAAAGATTGTTTAAGCCAAAACATAATTAATATTTAATGGGAGCAGGAATCCAACAACCTTGAGTCGCTCGACCTTGAGTGTAATTCTACAAGTCGTTCAGCTCGGCTGTCGGTAGACGAACTCTATGTCAATCATATCGAATATGAATCTCTCTTTGATTTTTACCCCTAGTCATTTGTGATCATGAGTGTGCTCATCCAAATCACAACGACTAGTCTAGTCAAACCCTTGTTTTCGTGTCTAGCTTGACTTGCCACGACGCTCGGTGTATTCACGACGCGTCGATTTGGGTCAAGTCGTAGACTACATCATTGGCCTAACTTACGCCGGCGTTCGGTGTATTCACGATGCAACGGTTTGGGTTAAGACACATATATGAAGAAATTGGTTTCTGTAAGGTTGACATGTCACAGCTTGAGTGTAGCTCAATAACTGTAATACGAGTCCTGCAGATTCCAACGTCTAAAACAAAGAGGGCTACGAATTATCTGTTAAAAGATTTACTAACATTTTTTGACTAGATATAGTTGACAGCGTTGCATAATAATTATTCGCGTCCTTGCGGTCCAGCAGACACGGCCAGGGAATTGACTAAGCCAGGACCACTTGGCCCCTAGACTAGCTAGTGTAGTCCAGCAAACTTAGCCAAGCACATTGACCGGTATCATGGTCCATTCAAGGTTGCTTGTCATTTATATGCGCACTATCAACTAAAAGCTTTTATTAACTCTAGTTAATCCTTATCAACTAGTGGATCCTTAAAATTCGAAATTTTATGGATTTGTTTGACGATTTTTATTAGGTCATTATCAACTATAAGGATTTAATAAATGTGCTGCTACCCTAATCGTCCAATAGGCAATTTTAAACAATTTAAAACATAGCAGAATCTCAAAAATTATCTCATAAAAAATTGAGGAATTTTTAATGGCTATCCTAATCGTCCATTAGGCAATTTTAAACAATTTAAAATTATAGCATGGTGTCAAAATTTATCTTATAAAATTTTGAGGATTCATTAATGGCTAACCCAGCAAGTTCCTCTTGTGTTATCAAATAAACAAGAATATGCCATTAATCTAATTATCACATAATTAAAACATGCAGTTCATATAGAAGCAGTATAAGAACAGAGTAGATCTAGCTCTGATACCACTGTAGGGATTTTCAAGGTCCCTTAGGGCTAATTTAAACAATTCGTCCTAAGTCGGACGAACAAAATTAAATAAGCAGTGGAAAACCCAATTATTAAACTATTTAATAATTACTGCCCTTAGGAAAAATTCCCTAAGCCAGGAAAATCTACTGACTCGAGTTGGGTCTGACCAACTCGAGAAAGTTCTAACTACCACTTAAAAGAAAAGCATATATAAATATAACGCACTCGGAATCTTGCCATGGATCGGGCAAGATGTTCCGCACCGTCTTACACTATAAAATCTGAGACGCATCCCGAACCGCATTGCGTCGCTCCTCGTCTCAAACTGGATCAGCTCCCGAGTCGCACCTTGCCTCCGAGCCCATTACTAGCCGTAGAAAGTTTCACTTGAGTAAACCCGCATCGTAGACTTCCGAATCAGATTCGGACCTCCACGTTGCCTTGCTAGGACTCGGTGGAGGACAGGAAAATTAATAGAGGAAAAGAATAATTTTAAGTCTTGATTAAGTTTGCTCAAATTTTTCGGAGCTCCTTAATCAGAGAGTTGGTGCAAAAAACAAAGAAGGGAGTGCGCACCTATTTATATAGAAGGCCGGCTCCGATTCTTTTGTCACGAGCAATGTGGGACAAATGATTTGGAAGAGGCTTAGGATTAATTCAATTTAGTTAGAATAGCTTTCACAAAAGTCTAACTTTAATCAATTAATTCTCACTCACCATTGAGCCCTAGAGATGATGCAAGTTATCATTTCGAATGGCTAGGAATGGTGAACGCGTAGGAACAAATGGCGACGAAATTCGAGTTTGTTTGACCCTTCAAACAATTGCTCAAAGTTGAGCAAAAACCCATGTTTCGTAGCCGTCAAGGGTTTCAACAAACCCTAATCAAACGACTTATGTTGCGGGCGGCCCTCTAAGCTTAGCAGGCGTGCCCGCCTAAGGAAACTGGGTGTGCCCGTAAGGGCGCACCCGTGCGGGCGCATGGCCCGCTGTGACAAGAGGGCTCCGCCCGCTGATTCCAACGAGCGCGCAGCGGGCTGTGCCCGCTGTACCCAGTGGGCCTGGTCTGCT
>JAULAV010003424.1:0-25000 GCA_030789695.1 Scilla litardierei
GTCGGATAGACTGACCGGAGAGGGAGACTGACCGACCGTGCGGGCGGCGCAGATGGAGGCACGGGCGGTGGAGGGGTGAACAGTGACGGGGGAGATCGAGTAGGGTGTTGGGGGTAGCTCGAGCAGTAGTTTAGGGTAAATGAGCGATTATGGTAAAAAAAAATGAAACGAGTTGGGTTAAAAACCCAACTCGTTTGGAAGTGGGCCCGAGGAATTAGGTTAAATCGACTCGATTTCGCTGCTCGGTCGAGTCGGACACGCAATAAAATAAATTTTTTGGAAACTCCCTCTTCTGCTCGATCGAGCAGGAGCTACTCGATTGAGCAGGTCGCTACTCGGTCCGAGCAGAGGCTGCTCAGGCCGCGCAGACAGAACGTCGTTTCTTCCAAATTTTCACGAGCCTGCGCTACTCGACCGAGCAGGTGACTGCTCGGTTGAGTCGGTCTCTGTTCGAACCGAGCAAAGGTTGCTCGGGCCATGTAGATAGAGTGATGTTTTTGCTCTTCTTTCTCGTGCCTGTGCTGCTCGACCGAGCAGAGTGACTGCTCGGTCGAGCAACCTGTATCCCCTTTTTAGCTCTTTTTCTTTGTTCTTCTCTTCAAATCTGCTGATCTCCTCCAGCTTTCTTCCGTTTAAAATGTCGATTTGCATGTCCATTCATGTTCAACCTACAAAAAGGAAGAACCCATCAAATTTTTATGGTTTTATGTTTTTAAGAGAAATAAACAACGTTTTTTGTTTGATTTTCTGAAATAAATAAATTAAAAGTAAGAAAATGCAAAAGAAAATCCAAGATATAAGAGATTGGGTTGCCTCCCAATAAGCACTCGTTTTGAGTCATGAGCTCGACTCCCTTTGTTTCATCAAAAATTGTTTGGTGTGCATGAGATTCGTGCATCGTTCTTGCCAATGATACCGTGCGACGGTATCTGGCATTCTTCCAATCCAGGCTTTTCCCTTGCGTAACCGATGGCCTCCGGTTCTTCACGATGCAAAGAATGATTCAAGAGCTCCTCATCCAACACTCGGATATAGGCGATGACAACTTTGTGGTAGGTTGGGTCGCCGTCATCGTCAACACCTGTTCTTATCGGGTCTTTCATGACCCCCAATCTCCTACAGCTTCATCTTCCAGGAGCTCCAAATAGCTAGCTCCTAATTCATGAACGTGCTCCCTCATTGGTTTCTACAGCCTGAATTCAGCTTCAATGTTGCACACGTTCAACGAGAGAGTCCCTTCATGGACATCAATCAAGACACCGGCCGTCGCCATGAAGGGCGGCCGAGTATAAGCTGGGAACTCCCTCCCTCATACATGTTCATAATAACGAAGTCAACTAGAACACACAACCCAAGAGGTATCTGCAGAATAATATCCCTGGCTATGCCTACCGGATATGTGATCGAATTGTCCGCAAGCTGTATGGACATATTCGTCGGCTCCAATTCGCTTCCGGTCTGCAATCTCTCAAATATAGAACGCGGCATCAAACTGATGCTCGCCCCTAGATCGATCAAAGCTCGGCTGATGGGCATCCCTCCGATGGAGCTTGGAACGGTGAAGCTTCCCAGATCCGGTAGCTTCCATGGCAGGTGATTCTTCATAATAGAGGTAGAGTCCTCCATGAGCTTTATTTCTTCGTGCTTCCTCTTCCCCGTGATCAGGTCCTTTAAAAATTTGGCATACATGGGAATCTCCGTGATGGCATCCATGAATGGAATGTTCAGCTGTAAGCCCCTCAGAAGCTCCATGAATTTGGAGTATTTCTTCACCATCTTAGCCAAAGCCAACCTCTATGGATATGGCGGGAGAGGTCGGCTTACTTTGTTCATCGTGGCATCATTAAGAGACGGTGTCGCCATGGGTGTGGTGGAGGGTGAATCTGCCTTCTCCTCATTCTTTGTAGGCTCTTCTGCACTCTCTTCTTTATCACCGCCAATGACGGCCTCTTCAGTTATGACTCTCTCCTTGTTCACAACCAAAATCATAACGGGGTCGGTCGCCCGTCCTCCACGCGTGGTAACAGAAACCACGGCGTTTGCTTGGGCCCTCGGATTTAGCTCTGGTTGCAAAGGCAACCTCCCTTGGTTCTTCAGCAACTGGGACATCTAGCCCCTCAGTTCATCGAGCGAAGTATTTATATTCTTGAACTGGGCGGATGTGTCCTGGTTGAACCGGGCTTGCCCACTAATAAATATCTCTAGTGTGGCCTCCAGATTGGATCGAGGCTGATTTGGTGCATGGCCCTGCTAAGGTGGACGATTGAACTGATAACCAGGTGGTCGGTAAGGCCCAGCTGGCCTAAACCCACTCTGCTGTTGATTCTATGGCTGCACTTGTTGTTGCTGAGGAGGTGGTGGTGGTCTCTGAAATTGTGGAGGTTGCAGCCCTCCACTTGGGTTTTCGTAAGAAAACCCCAGATGATTCCTAGTAGCCGGGTGTTGCCATTGATTTCGTCCCTCTCCTTGGACGTACTGCACAGACTCAGATAATTCAGCACCATCATAATGTGCCTCACTAGGAATGTAACCTTGCTCTACATAATCATCTGATGGATGATAAGCAGAGGTGCTGGTGGTTGCAGCGATGGAATCCAAGCGATGTTCAATTCTGGCCACCTGTTTGCACAAGGTCTCGATGTGAGAATCAAGATGGCTGGCAGCTTTGACCTCGGGGGTCTGAGTCACAATGGTTCGCTCTTCACTCCACTGCTGATTATTAGCTGCCATATGCTCTAGCAAGTCTATGGCTTCTTCAGGAGATTTGTCAAGCAAGGCGCCTTGCGCGGTAGCATCAATTATCATTTTGGTGCTGGACTGCAGCCTATTATAGAATCTCTGCACCAAGTCCCAGGGCTGGATCCCATGATGAGGGCATTGATGTTGGAGATCCTTGAATCTCTCCCAGGCCTCATAAAGAGACTCTTGTGGGAGCTGTTTAAAATTTGAAATGGCTCCCCGGATCCGCACCGTCTTCGAGGGTGGATAGAACTTATCCACAAAGACGAGTGCCAGCTTCTCCCATGTGGTAAAATGGTTGGGCGGATGGGCCCGTAGCCAGTATAAGGCTCTATCCCTTAAGGTGAAGGGGAAAAGCCGCAGGTTGATGGCATCATCATTCACATCCTTAGCCTTAAAAGTGTCACACTTTGCCAGGAAAGTGTCGATGTGGTGATTGGGGTTCTCGTTAGGATGCCCATGGAAGGGATCCTGCTGCATTAAATTTATGAGCCACGTCTTCAGCTCGAAGCTCGCTGCTGCCTGTTGCGGTCTAAGGATAGAAGAATTATTTCCAAATGTAGGCTTCATATGGTCCCTGATGGACCCGGTGCGAGGAGGAGGAGTATCGTCTGCCATCTGAGCAGAGGGAGATTGATTTCTACTTGACGACCTCAGAGCCCTTGCCGTCTTCTTGATCTCAGGGTCGAATAATAATTCTTGATTAAATGCCCCGAAGAGAGTGTTCATGCACCAAAACAACTCAGACAAATACCATTAGTAGCAAGGTAATAATTAAAAGAATAAAAAGGGTGGAAAGATGAGGAATGATAAGATTTGCTAGCAAACTTTTGGAAATAAAAATAAAGTGAGGTACACTATTGCAGTCCCCGACAACGGCACCAAAAACTTGACGCACCCAGAACCTACGCCTAGATTCCACCTAGCGGTGTCACGGTCACCAGGCGTAGTATGGCCCCTAGGTGTAAATCCCGGACTCTATCCACAAGCAGAAGGTGTCAAATTATAGTATAAAGATGTCAGATCCCACAGGGACGGTGACAATGTATTCAGGTTCTCAGCTTACTTCTATATCTTGAAGTGAGATTGTTGTCGGGTTGAAAGGATTGGTTGCGGTATTGTTGTTGATTCAATAATAAAAGGAACTAGGGTATTCGGGATCACCGTTAAGACCGTCGGGGATTGACGTTAGAATAGGATCATTACGTTATATTAGGGTTAAGGGATTAATCTCTCAATTTGTATCACTCTAGTGGTTTAGAATTACGAGGTATTTCGGTGGCTCTCGTTGACGCAATGGCGGTAGCCGTCAACGTAGCGATATAATTCGTTGGTGGATCCCCTCAAGGCAAGAGCTGGGCATGGTCACGAGCCTTGGTTGAATCCATCGATATCCCTATTCGAATCCTAAGGATACCCCTTAAGCACATCAATTCCACAGACCGTGGGCATGATCTCAGTACGGGTTATCCTAGGGATTTGGTGGGATCGACTGAAATACTCTCCTTTATTCCCAATTCAACCTAGAGATCTGGATCTACATCTCCCCCTAAGGTCTTAGGGCTAACCCTTTAACCCTAGAGGAAACTACTCACTCATAGCAGTTTTAACGAACAAAGATGCGATTTTTATAGGAGAAAACATCATAGCAAATTAATCGAATGAAAATTGAGAAGCTTACGTACCAAAGACAAAGAAGAATAACAGCAAACAATAATCCGAAGAAATCCCAAAGATTCCAAAACGCAAATCGCAATAGAACTCCAAAAATATTCCGATAATCTCCAAGTAATTAGGTCTAGATCTAACAATGTTTTCTAATCTCCTCCCCTCTCTAAAAGTAATTCCAAAATTAACAAAAGAAAAGAACTCCTTCAACGCAGCAGCCAGATCTGCACTTCACTCCCCCAGCGCACAACAGACGGACATGCGAAAATTTCCAAAATTAGCCTTCAGCATCGTCAACCTAGTCAGTGACTCGGTTGAGCAGGAGATTGCTCGGTCGGCTGCTCGGTCAAGCAGCCCTTCTGCTCGGTCGAGTACGTCAGGGAGTCACGCTTCTCCAAAAATCTCCACTCTGTATGCTCAGCCCGAGTCAGCTCTGCTCAGTCGAGCAGCCAGCTGACTCGGTCGCCAAAATATTGCTCGGCTCGAGTAGGATGTCACTTGAGGTCGGAGCTTGGAGCTACTCGATCGAGTCATTGTGCTGCTTGGTCTGAGAGGCATGCGTATCTACTCCACTCTTTGTCTTGCCTCTACTCGACCGAGCAGCTGCTCTGCTCGGTCGAGTCACCTGGGAAAATATTTCCTGAAGCTCCTGCAGCTTCTGCTCTCTTCTTGCTCTCTCCTCCACTCCTTTCATGGCTACCAAAACTCGGCGAACTCCTATAGAGCTTCGCCAACAGGCTCACAGGCGTGCCTGATGTGTCCATATCCAAAATGGGTCCTAAATCGCTCCAAAATCCCTGAAAATCCATAAAACACTACAAAACTCGAATATAACGTTAGAACTGCAATATCGTAGGAAAATACGGGATTTGAATGCGAAAATGGCATGAAATGCGATGTCATGATGCTATGAAAATATGTACAATATGGACACATCAGGTTTCGATGGTGGGTCGAGGGGAAACAGGAGAGTGGCCGGAGTTGGTGGGTGATGATCGGAGGTGGCCTGCAGGCAGTCGGAATGGAGGTCGGAGATAGGCCGAAGGGGTGATGGAGAGCTAAAGGGTTAAGGCGTGCTGGCGGTTTGGATGGAGGAGAGGGTTCGGGTGGTGAGTTCGATGGGAGGTGGTCGTCGTGGTTGTGGGAGGGATGTTGTTGGCAGTGGAAGGGGTTTTTGAAGAGATGTGGAGGGAAGATGAGACAGGACGTGTGCACATTCCTGGTGATCGTGGGGGTGAAGCGTGGTTGGTGCGGACAACATGCGGAGTGGAGTGAAGTAACCGCATTAGGGGAAAGAGCCGCACGTGGGGTTGTTGGGTTCGAGAGGGAAGAAGGAAGCCTGGGCTTTGGACTTGTGGGATTGTGTATATCGGGGGGGGTTGTTGCCTCAGGGAAGAAGGAGAAGGAGAGATGTGGGGTCCTTTGGTGCACTGTAAGGAAGGAAGTAAGGGAGGGGTACACATGCTTTGCTGAAGAAAGGGCAGAGGGCAGCTGCCTCTTGGTTCATTTTTGATTAAAAGGGGGAGTCTGGCCCGTACATGTGTTTTGTAGGGAGGGGAGAGAGAGAGAGAGAGAGAGAGAGAGAGAGAGAGAGAGAGAGAGAGAGAGAGAGAGAGAGAGAGAGAGAGAGAGAGAGAGTTGGGTGCAGTTGCGAAGTAATGGGCAGGTGAGGAAAAAAGTGGGTTCACTGCGAATGATAGGGAGACAGAGCTATGTTAGGTCACGTGGGTGATGGGAGTGATGTTGGGAGAGAGTTGTGGGGGTTAGTTAGGACATAGTTAGGTTCTGGTTTAAGATATTTAGCCTTATTAAAATCATTTAGATCTAATTATGATTTGGGGTTTAAGTAAAATCTCTTTAGTTAGGATACCAGTTAGGATTTGAATTCATCAATAGTAAAAATGGAATTAATTAAGATATTAAAAATTTGTTAAGATAACATGTGTTCTTGGTTGAGACATTTCGATTTTTCGATTTAGATTTGATTAGGAAAACCGATATAGTTAAGGTGTGTCGATTTGATTATAGAACCGATTTTGGTTAATATTTGTGGGTTTGGTTGTGCGAACTGCCAAGATTTGGGTCAAGTTGGATTTGATTACGATAGGATGTGATTTGGTTGAGATACTAGATTCAGATTGGATAATTGATTCGGTTAAGATGTTTTGATTAGAAGATCAATTTGATTAAGATATTATGATCTTGTCCCTGCAATCAACATCGGCCAAGAATTAAAGAAGGTATAAACGTAATTGTTAAATCGTGTGCTCGAGCTATGAAAATAATAATGATAAGTAAAATCATATGCTACTACCCTAATAAAACCCTATACTAATTAAATACGTACGAATTACGTATATATCAAATAGGCTGTTACAGAAGTCCTAAACTTTTAGATGCAGGTTTCATATATCATATCTCAGATAGTAGGTGTGTATCTCAGATAGTAGGTGGGTGAGCGCCACTCAAGTAGTGTCTACGAAATCTGGCCTTACCGTGGTGAGAAATGACCATGATGAGTTAATGCCCATTAGAACCACCACGTGATGGCGCATGTGCATATACTTTAGGAAGATCAATGCCCAAACTTGGAAAGACTACTTCCCTCTCCCATTTCTTGACCAAATCGTGGAGAGAGTAGCCGGTCATGAATATTAATGCTTCTTAGATGGCTACTCCAGATACTATCAAATAGAAATATCCCCTGAGGACCAAGAGAAAACCATGTTGACTTGTCCTTTTGGTACTTTGGCATACCAAAGAATGCCATTTGGCTTAAGCAATGCCCTCGCAACTTTTCAAAGATGCATGCTTAGTATTTTTGATGATATGATTGAAAAGATTATGGTGGTATTTATGGATGATTTTTCAGTATATGGTAGCTCTTTTGATAACGGCTTGTCTAACATGGCTCTTGTACTTGATAGGTGCATTGAGAAGAACATCCTTTTGAACTGGGAGAAGTGCCACTTTAGGTGCCTTGTCCTTGGTCACTTAGTCTCTAGGGAGGGGATTCAAGTAGATAAAGCCAAGGTGGAGTTTATTGAAAAGCTACCTAGCCCAAGTTGCATGAGGGAAATCTGCTCTTTTCTTGGCCACTCCGGTTTTATAGGTGCTTCTTTAAAGATTTTCGCGCTATATCTCAGAAGCTTTGCAATTTACTTACACAAAACACTGAATTTATTTGGACACAAGAGTGTCAAATTTCTTTTGATTCTTTAAAGAAGTTACTGATCTTGTTTTACATGTTCCAGATTAGAGCTTGTCATTTAGGATCATGTGTGACGCCAGCAATTATACTATTGGCACTGTGCTTGGATAAGGAAGGGGTAAACTCCCAATGGTGATATATTACGCTAGCAATAACTTGAATATGGACCAAAGAAACTACACTACTACAGAGTAGGAATTGCTGGCTATAGTATTCACCTTGGATAAATTCATGAGTTATATTTTGGGTTCCCCTATCATAGTTTACACTGATTGTTCTGCATTGAAATATCTGTTATCTAAGAAAGATGCCAACTCAAAACTAATCCATTGGATCGTATATTTACATGAGTTTAAGGTCCAAATCAAAGACAAGAAGAGCGTGGAGAACCTAGTGGCATCTCTCTCGTTTGACGCTTGATCCCGAGCCAGCTTGCACACCCTTGGACGACCCCTTCCCAGACGAGCATCTTCTTAATGCTGCTTCATTACCATGGTATGTAGATATCGTGAATTACTTGGTAACCGGTAAGACTCCTAATACTTGGTATTTGCAAGATTTCAAAATATTCAACCATGAGGTAAAACACTTTTTCTCTGATGATCCATACCTCTATAAATATTGTAGTGACCAAATAATTAGGGGATGCATTCCCGATCATGAGATAGAGTGTGTTATAAAATTTTGTCATGATGTGATATGTGGGAGGCACTTTTTGGGTAATAAAACCATATCAAAATTTTACAATGTGGTTTCTATTGGCCCACATAGTTCAAAGACACTAATGCATATTGTAAATCATGTAGTGCATGCCAATAAGTAGGAACCATGACTAGGAGAAACATGATGCCGAAAAACCCCATATTAGAAATACAATTATTTTATTGTTGGGAAATTGATTTCATGGGACCCTTCCTACCATCATTTGGACATGTTTATATATTAGTTGCTATTGATTATGTCTCTAAATGGGTGAAAGCTATCCCTGCAGGACCAATGACACTCAAGTCGTGCTTAACTTCTTGAAGGAGAACATATTCGCAAGGTTTGGGGTGCCAAATGCCATTGTAAGCGATGGAGGGTCGCATTTTTGCAACCGCTTGTTTGCTAACTTAATGAAAAAATTGGGGTCACACACAAGGTCTCTACTCTGTACCACCCAAAACCAATGGCTAAGCGGAGCTTGCAAATAGAAAGATCAAAGGCATTCTCCAAAAGCTGGTGAAACCCTTGAGTAGGAATTTGTTGTGGCCAAAAATGACCGAGACATTTGTCAAGCTAACGTGGGATCTTCGTGCCGAGTCAGAGCCTCGTCAACAGGTGAAGTGGGACCCTAGGTTGGAAGAACCTAGGTAGAGTGATGGATGTAATTGATGATGCGATGATTGATCGACCATCGGTCAGCTAATGCGTCGATCGTTCGAGGTTAGGAAGCTCGGAAACGACCTTTGCGGAAGATGGCAGTTCGTTGATCTATACCATAGAAACACGTTAGGGGGGTCAGATCTGGGTTCCGACCCAAATCCCCTCCAATGCTTAAGTTAGTATGGGAACTTAAGGATGGGAGAGAGCCTGGAGAAGCTGAGATCGATCCACGGAGGCTCGTCTCAGGTCTAACGTCGCAAGATCGATGATGTAAGAAATATCAGCTGAGAAAGTAGAGTTCTATGTCTTAGATCTCGTACCTTATAATTGGAACCCTTTCTCTATTTATAAGCCTCTGGGTCCCTTCAGTGACGATGGAGAGATACCGGCCATCCATTATGGGGCCACGATCTTTCCCCTTTAATAGGAGTAAATGTTGTACACGTTCCCGCGAATTACGAGCCCGTCTTTAATCCCACGTTCGAGTGAGGGGAATGCAACGGTTAGGGATGGGCAAAAAACCCGATTCCGTAACCGAAACCAATTCCGAATATCCGGTCAAACAAAAATCGGATTCGGATTCGGGTAACAATTTAAAAACCAAATCAAACCGGAATCGAAAACCGGATTTCACACTTAACATTGAGTTCCGATCTGATTCCGCTTATTTATTTAACACAAGCAAGCCCGAACAACCTATTTAAACAATGTAATGTTCTTTGTTCCCACCGATGTGGGACTAAATAGAAGAAGAAGATAAGCCGGATCTCGCATGAGAGCGAGAGCTGCAAAGGCGTAACAAAATGATCCCACATCGGTCAAAGTAACTAGACGCTGAAACCGTAAGTATGAGGGTGAGTCAACAATCTCTGTAATAGTGCTTCAGCCACTTGACCGTTGATTGAAGGAGCATCCACGGCCAGCATGTTGTTTCATTTAGCGCTCTGATCACAAATAAGCAATTTTAACATTTTGATTCTTCATATTCCCACCGATGTGGGACAAAGTAATGGAGAACAGCGGCCGGCCCTCGCAGGAGCGAGCGATGCATGGTGCGGCAAGATAGTCCGACATCGGGCAAATTAGGGGTACCACTGTGCTATAAGTTAGAGAGTGGGAGACTGACTTCTGCAATTGGGCTTGGGCCTGGTGGCTGCTAGTTAAGTAAGCGATGTTCGTCGCTGTTTGCTCGTTGGGCCGAATCGGAATCGGATTTCGGTCCTCGTGATGTGGCCCGATTACGAAATCGGGTCTGTTCTCTTTGGATCCGATTTATCGGAATCGACTTTCGGATGTTTTTACCCCTTCCGAAATAAATCGGTTTCGGATTCGGATCTGATTTAAAAAATCGGATAAACCCTATGCCCACCCCCAGCAACGGTCAACTGGCCAATGGGCTTTGATTGAGTCGATATTGGGCTTCCTTTGTGGGCCCTGTGGGCCTTAGTCATTCATCGGTCGAGTCATCTCGAGTGCCAGCCCAATGATGCAACAATGGCCCCCGTCGCTCGACCTCAAGGGTCTGCCCATTGAAGTCAAGTGACGTTATATCGCATTAATGGGGCACGACAGTCGAGAAAATAGCACTCAAATTCCAGGCACCAAAACGCCTGCCTCGTTGATTCTGATGATTTGCCGGTTCGAAATCTAAGATGCTCAGAGCCTTTGGATCTTCGACGCGTGTTCCATCATGTAGTTGTCTCCCTACCTATATAGGATGGTTCCAGCGACAAAGTGTGAAGGTATCTTCTTCATTCTCCTTGATTTAGATTTTCCCTCGCTAAAGAGAAATGGCTTCGTCCTCCATCCCTGCCTCTGAAAGGAGCTTGGTCACTGTTATGTAGAAGAATAAGGATGGGGTTATGGAACTGGGTTTGCTTGCGAATCTGAGGTCCAAAGTCAAGGCTGACCAGATCCCCGAGCTTCAGAGGAGTTACATCCGTCTCGATTACCAAATCAGGGTGCCTGGGAGGGACGAGAGGGCCCATCGTCCTGGTGACCAGGAAGTGGGTGTATACATTAAAGCCTTCGAACGAGGCCTTCGATTCCCCATGCATCCCTTCATGCGATGCTTCTTGTGTACCATGAACATTTCCATCTGCCAGTTGATGCCGAACGCCACTGGGATGCTGACGGGCTTTATAGCTCTGTGTGTGATGAAAGAAATTGAACCGTCTCTGAGATTGTTCATTTATTTTTTCTCGATCCCTCCCCTCAAGACCCCAGGCTGGTATTCGATAATGGATCGTCGAGGAAGGAAACTGTTCGAAGCCCTTCCTTCTTCCAATCCTAAATGGAAAGACGAGTTTGTGTTTGTGGTTTTTCAAGAAGAGGCAAGCTTCTGCACCGGCTGGGGTGCCCCTGACTTGGGCCCTGTCGAGGACAACCCGCTGACTAGCGAGAAGAAAAAGGCCACCGACACATTGACGAGTCTGCCAGAGAATATGTGGTTGGTCAAGTGGCTGTGGTCCGACGACATGTTGTATCGGACCGTGTAGACGAAAGGTTGGTTCGATCGTGCCCGCCAACTGTTCGACCTTTGTTAGTCGACTTAACTCATTTGTTGCTTCTGCAGGCATGGCCGATGTGGATTATCAGGTGGATCCTGCACTGAGGGAGGCAGTCGAGGATTCCATCAGAGAGGCAGAGGTGAGCATGTAGTCTCCTCGGGTGCCGACTGTGGGGGATAGGATGGCCCAACCGTCAGAGGATTGACCCATTGTTGTTGAGAGGGTTGCTCAGGTGGCCCGCCTTCAGAGGAAGAAGAAGGAAAAGCCCGCCTCCGAATTTGAAGTAATTGCGCTTGAGGGGAATAAGAGGAGGCGGTAACTCGTTCTTAGCGAATCGGAGCCATCTGGGTTGAATGTAGCCATGGAGCAAGTCTCCCGATGACTCTCCCTGAAAGGTGATACTCGCAAGTGTACGAGGTCGGTAAACAATATACCTGGTAAGTACGGGATCGTATCCACAGAGACGGAACTAATCTGCAAATTCACACAAATAGTTAGAGCATGTAAAGAATGGTTGAGAGTTCTTACCACCCTATAGGGGTGAATGATTGTTTAGATAGTTGGTTTATCAAAATACCCTAGAGTTAGTGTAATGTCCTGAGGTTTGGATGCAAAGGAGAAAAAAAGTGCAGGTGAAGAGGATATCGGTAGGATTACTCAATTGCTCTGCTAAATATTAATTCCATGATAACTCGATCATTCATCCATTTCAAGGTATGAGGATCGGAAAATAAATCAATTAAACACATATGGGGTGCACCAAAGGTAATTGCTAACTGGGTTCTTCCCCTAATTAAATCTCATGAATCACTCTCGTACCCATTTCAAGGTAAGTGAGAGTAGTGCATGTAGGTTGTGGTGCGCAGCGCACAACCACCGTTCTGCGGCCCCTAACGAGTAATGCACGATTCGATAGACGAGTCATAACCAAATTAACAGTTTGAATTGATGGATGAAATAAACTTCTAAACTATGAAATATGGATTGAAGGGGTCTTGCATTCATTTCAAGACATGCAATACCCATTGGATACATAGATGTAACAATTATGAAGCACCACCGTTCTTTGGCTCCTCCATGGATAGTATAAAACACAATTACTCATAAGTTTAATTCACCCAACAACATGGATTAACAAGGGGTGCTGGGAATTAATATTAGTAAGGCAATCAATACATCCTACATCAATCCAAAACACCCACACAATGAATCTAGCCTAGCATGTCAAAAATAGAGTCAACATTCATAAAAATAGACATAGTTCAATGCAAAGGATGAAAGCAAATATGTATTAGAAAGAGGGTTGAAGATTTGTCACCAAATACAAGCTTCTTCAATCAGCAATCAATCTCAGCAATAGCAAAACCGAAATTAGAAAGACCAAAACTCTCCAAAACCCTAATCCCATTCTCAAGGAAGAAGATGACCTAAAAATAGCAAAAGATTAAGTTCTATTTCGTTTTATATATATATATATATATATATATATATATATATATATATATAACATCTGAATAGTAGTGTTTTATACCTCCTAGGGGTTACATCTCATCCATCCGAATCCTCATCCAATGATTCACAGCAACTGGAGAGAAATCGGGTTAAGAAAAACCCGTTTCTCGTAACCCAGACTGCGGCCGAAAAACCCCAATCAGTCGACTGTAGAACAAACGACAGTCGACTGATGAAATCTGAAATATCAGTCGACTGATGCGAAGATGACATGCGAATGTACAATATTACAGTCGACTGTCAATCCTCTTTCAGGCGACTATCATTGGGCTTCAGCTTCGTCGGCTTCAGTTCTTTAAAGGCAGGCGACTGCCGTTGTTTGGGCAATCGACTATTGGGTTGCCCATGCGACTGTCGCTCCAACTACAGGCGCATGTTTTGTACTTCTCCTCTTGAGTTAATTTAGTCCACTTCGGGACACCTGAAAAATCCAGAAGAAATCCCTATAAATATGATAGACATTTAAAATGTTTTTGGACGTGAAATTGTGCCAGAATAAAATCATTCGCTCACAAATGATGAATTAGCGTAAATGTAGTTAAGAGAGCATGATTCCATAGATTATACTTACAAGAGGAGATGATTATGAGGTTAGAATATGCAATATTTATTCATAATTATAACCCGCAACTAGCGTTTTGCTAGTCCCTAGAAAAATAAGTGACCAATCCCAAAATACAATGTTGACCCCATCCATGGATTATTGGCAATACTAAAGGGTGTTGAAATCATATATATATATAAGGGCAAATTTCTCCAGTCTATACACTTTTCCCTATAACTATACCCTCATTCCTCTTACATACCCCACCATCCACACCTAAGCTTAGTATATCCCTTAATGTGTCGCAATCTCCTGATGTAAGATCCTTAGGAACTCTCAAACTTATGGGATATAACACTTACTCCCTCAAAAGATCATGGAAATGAGTTGTGGTTCAAATTTCATGCATTTACTCAAATTTCATGGCAATATTTGCCTTATTCAAAGTACCATGGCAAAAGTTCATGCCTTATTCAAATGTGCACGAGTGCACTTATTAATGTAACATTTGATAGCATTCATTTGAGCAACTCCAAATTCCAAGTCACTATCTTAGGATCCATGAATATAAGCCTAGCCGAATTTTTAAAATTTCTAAGGCTTAATCAATTGATCGTTGATACCAAGGTTTCTACATCACTATATGGTTTAAAATGGGTGGTAATCGTCATGAGATTCAAGCTAAAGGGCCAACTGTAAGCATTAGAGAAATAATTAATTGCCCTTAGTACATAAAGATACAACACACCCTAATTTTCCAAAATCCACTTCAAGAATACATCTTTACCAAAGTTGGGAAGAATCACCACATTTAATCAATGGGTCTAACAAAAAGCTGTGGGTTGCAGAAATGTTGGTGATAGATGGAAATTTTTTTATTTCATTCAATTTATTCACAAAAAGGATGAAAATAATAAGAAGATGCTTAAGAAGTTTCTACATCCTAGTCCACACCCCCAACTAAAAATAAACATGGTCCTCAATGTTTGAAGGGTGAGATGAAATATATGCATGAAAATGGATAAACTAGGATAAGAAAACTTGAGCAAGAGTTATTCATTACTACATATTACTATATAGGAAAGTTTTGGAACGAACACACCTAGTTGGTTCCACCCGGTGGTGGTTCCGTAATCTCCATGGTGACCTCGTCCCTACTCCACGGCTCTTGGTAATGCTTTAAGCGTTGGCCGTTCACCTTGAATTCATTGCCGTTTTGTGGGTTGGCAATGGTCACCGCGCCATGTGAAAATACCTCCCGAACAATGAAAGGTCCAATCCACTTCGAACGAAGCTTTCCGGGGAAGAGATGAAGTCTGGAGTTGTAGAGTAGTACTTTCTCCCCCGGGGTGAATTCTCTCCTCAAAATGATTCGATCATGGGCGCATTTAAGCCTCTCCTTCACAAGCTTGGAATTGTTGTATGCCTTCCTCCTTATCACTTCGAGCTCCACTAACTGCAATTTACGAGAAGAGGGGTCAATTTCACAATTAAACTTTTTAATTGCCCAAAAAGATTTGTGTTCAAGTTCAATGGGCAAGTGGCAAAATTTTCCAAAAACTAAGAGATATGGGGACATCCATAAAACCGTTTTGTAGGCGGTACGGTACACCCACAATGCCTCGGGGAGACGCATGCTCTAATCCTTCCTTGATGGATTTACCGTCTTTTGGAGTATGTTCTTAATTTCACGATTCGCCAACTCCGCTTGTCCATTGGTTTGGGGGTGGTATGGTGTGGACACCTTGTGTTTCACCCCAAACTTCTTTATTAAGCTTGCGAAGAGGCGGTTGCAGAAATGTGACCCTCTGTCGCTTATCATAGCCTTTGGCATCCCAACTCGTGTGAAAATGTTTTCTTTTATGAATTTAAGCACGATAGCCGCATCATTGGTCCTACAAGAAATAGCCTCCACCCATTTAGATACATAATCTATAGAAAGCAGAATATATGTATAAGACAAATATTTACAATCTTAGAATGGGGTTTAAGACATCATATTTCTTTTAGTAATTCCCCCCAACTTCTCGCAAGCTAAGCATGATTTACAATATGTATAAGTGTCTCTAAACATGCTAGGCCAGTAAAAACCACATTGTAGAATTTTTGCTACGGTCTTTTGGGCGGAAAAATGACCACCACACATACCCTCATGACAAAAATGCATAACACTATCAAACTCATGGTCGGGTATGCATCTCCTTACTATTTGGTTATTACAATACTTGTAAAGGTAAGGGTCATCGAAAAAGAAAGATTTTACCTCAAAGATGAACCTTTTGTAATCTTGACGAGACCAAGTATAGGGAGTCTTACCGGTGACCAAGTAGTTTATGAGGTTGGCATACCATGGGAGTGTGTGGGAGATTGCAAAAAGATGTTCGTCAGGGAACGAATCGTTCAATGGGATGGTTGCCGGCTCCATGCTCATCGTTAACCCCGAAAGGTGATCGGCAACATGATTTTCCGCTCCATTTTTGTCCTTGATGTCGATGTTGAATTCCTACAAAAGCAATATCCAACGGATTAGTCTAGGCTTGGCGTCTTTCTTGAAAAGGAGGTATTTAAGAGCGGCATGGTCGGTGAAGATTGTAATTGGGAATCCCAATATGTAGCTCCTAAATTTCTCCAATGCGAAGACAACGGATAAGAGCTCCTTCTCCGTGGTGGTGTAGTTTCGTTGAGCATCATTCAAGCTCTTGCTTGCATACTAAATCACAACAGGGGCATTGTCCTTGCGATGCCCAAGCACGGCACCAACCGCATAGTCACTAGCATCGCACATAATCTCGAAGGGTGTCATCCAATCTGGCACCTGAAGAATAGGTGAACATGTGAGAAAATTTTTCAACTTCTCAAAAGCAAGTTGACAATCATTATTCCAAGCAAAATCTACATCATTTTTCAAAAGCATGCAAAGAGGCTGAGATATAGAACTAAAATCTTTTATGAACCTCCTATAAAAATCTGCATGCCCAAGAAATGATCGAATATCTCTTACACAACGAGGAGTGGGTAGCTTTTTTATTGCCTTGATCTTGGCTTTGTCGACGTGCATAACTTCTTTGGATACAATATGACCGAGGCTAAGCCTTCGGTGGTCATGAAATGGCATTTCTCCCAATTCAAAAGAAGGTTGTTCTCGATGCACCGATCTAACACCAAAGCCAAGTTAGATAAACAGTTATTAAATGAGCTACCATACACAAAAATCATCCATGAATACCTCCACAATCTTTTCAACCATATCATGAAAAATACTAAGCATACAATGTTGAAAAGTTGCGGGGGCATTACATAAGCCAAATGGCATCCTCCGGAATGCAAAAGTGCCAAAGGGACAAGTGTAGGCGGTCTTCTCTTGTTCTTCGGATGCTATTTCAATGTGATAATATCCGGAGTAGCCATCGAGAAAGCAATAATACTCGTGTCCGGCCACTCTCTCTAGGATTTGATCTAGAAATGGGAGAGTTAAGTGGTCTTTACTGGTCTTAGAATTAAGCTTTCTATAGTCAACGCACATGCGACATCCCGTGGTGGCTCGCATGGGGACTAACTCATTCACTACTACAAAAAAACGCTTACATAGCACGTTTTTTTACACTTGGATAGCACTTTTAAGCGCTATCCAAGCTACCGGTATGGTAGCTTGGATAGGGCTTTTATAAGCGCTATCGTAGTGGTTTACTAAGATAGCGCTTATAAAAGCGCTATCCAAGCTACTGATATGGTAGCTTGGATAGTGCTTTTTTAGTGCTATCTAAGTGGTTTACTAAGATAGCGCTTTACTATCTTAACGCTTTTGGAAGGGCTATTCAAGATTACTCGAGAAATTTTGATTTATACCTTGCATAGCAGTTTCTAATGTTTGGACTGGCCGTGGCTAATACCCATTAGCCACGGCCGGTCCGTGGCTAATGTTTAATTTTTTGAAAAAAAAATAGGCAATCAAACAAATTTCGATGGCTAGTCCAGAAAGGAAAATATACTCAACATATACTGAAAAATTATGAAAACAAAATGCATTCTCAATTGCAATCCACGTAACCCCCTCTTTTAACTTTGAAGTGTTTTGCTACAAAATATACAGTCATTTCTGGAACACAATCCAGCACACACAGCACCAAAATAAAGCAAAATTCAACATAGATATTACATATAGCTTACTGAGAAGGTAAGCATACAACAATTCAAGCAAAAAAATAATTCTCCTCTCTGCTCGGATCCTCGCTATTCACACTTTCTTTCTAATATAAGAAAGGTTCTGCAACTCCTCAAATGCATGCATTGTGTCAGAATCAATCCTCCGGCAAACTGCATTCCAGAAGTAGTAAGTTCAATTTCAGAGCATAATCATAGTATTTGTTCCCTTCAGAGTTCTGTGGCATATAATATACCTGGTGGATTCTAAAAGCAAATCTCACTCCCTGGAGTAGCATATACTCCAGCGCTGGAACCTTGTTCGACGCCCCCATGACTTGGAGCTCCATCGCTACTCTCTTCATGTATTTCTTCGCTAACCTCACTGCGGCAAATTTTATCTGTAGAAGAATCGAGGAATGTAGGCAAATTTTCTAACTCATCCTTCAATTGAAGTGATATAGTAGGAACTACTTCAGAAATGCATTAGGTCATCCTTCTGCTGTTTCTTTCTTGGATCCTAACCTTCAGATGGACTCCCTCCATCCTTCATGCCAAAGATCATCTCTTCGAGATCGTGCATCATGTCGTCTTCCCCTGACCTCGCACGAGAACCTGCTGGTTTTCTTATGAGGGCATCCTCCTTGCTGGATCGAGGAGATTCTTCAGGCTCCACGTCTACTGGTATCATCGCAGGCTCTGGTTCAGACTGTATGACAGAAGGCTTTTTCATCTCTTCATACTTGGAGATAACCTTTTGAAGATCATCATTCATGGTCAATGCCTCGAATAGCAGTGCTTCATTGTCCGCGGCTGTCTCTATGATTCGTTGGATGGTATAGTGACATTGCTGGCACTGTTGCACTAGAGTAATCGTCAAGTCATCCTACAAGCACAAAAGAAAGAAATTAAGCGGTGCAGCTGGCACTTGCTTTCGCAAGATACTGGATCTCGAACAATTAGTTGCAATGGCAAATTTATGTCCCTATTTTTGGGGTAACAAGAGATGACCCTATTTTTGGTGGTTATCGCATTGATCTTCAGTAATCATGTGTGTGGAAAATTTAAGTTAATTTCTGCACAAACAAATGTTTATTGGTTAATCCTAACTAGTTTTGATCTGACAGTCTAGAGGGGCATAGAAGATGGGATTTGGGATCACTATGGAGGCAGCTGATAGATTATCAAACATGCAATGCTTATATACTGGCATAAAGCAATATATTTATCAGTCTATGCTTTTTCTACATAAGCAGCACCCCCCCCCCCCCCCAAAAAAAAAAAAAAAAACCCAAAACATACTTGGATACATTTTCGAAGAAAAAATTAGCCAAAAAGATGAGGACAATAACAACGACGTGTTTTACTTTTCCAAACATTCTCATAAAATGCTAAAATAGAACACACAAATAGGCTTACGAAGAAAAATTCATGTTGAGGACGAGAAAGCACTGGCTTTTCATTATATGCATGCATGAGTTTCCTCTCTGTTGAACTTAATGGAAGATCCTCCAAATTTGCCACACGACCAATGATTTTCAGCCTTTCGCGAAATGGTGCAATTGTATCCATAGGAAATCCTTTAACTCGTTCAACTTCGTCATCAATTAGCTTCTGTTTACAAGACAGAGTATCATGCATTAGTGACATGATTAATCAGCAAGAGACCCACACGAGCACAAGTTTACTACTACAGTAAACAAATAGATTATTCAAGAATTATTCAGTGAAGATAATACAGTTGGGAAATAATTTGTAACAAAAGAGATATTTACACTAATGAGGTCATACTAATTGAAATGATTTGCTTATTTTAGCATTTTAACTAAATGCATTCTTAGTTTCTTAACATATTCTTTGCATAACAGACCACAAAGAATGAGCCGATTCCTGCTATGATTAGTAGACATGCACACGGGGTGACGAACACAGTAATCCTCTAATGCTTAGACATGAGGACACAATTATATATGCATGTTTTTATTTCATGGACATGTAGTTAACCCATAAAAATTAATGCATTTGGTTGTTTTAAGAAAGCATCTGTAAAATGATCCATAAACCACTTGTTTTTTATGTCAAAGGGGGCATAAAAATCACAAACTTATTTTGAAAGTCAAGTTGTAAATAAGTAGAATGAAAATAGAATAAACACTAAACATTAATAATCTATAAATAACTATATAAATATCTATGCATAAGAGGTCATGAAAAAACAGAAAATGAACATGTAGACATCATATTGGAAGTAAAATCCTGAAGTTACTTATGATATTTTGTGGGTGATCTATGCTGGAGGGAAAAAATAATATACCCAATTATTATCAAAGTTTAATCCGTTTTATTACGTAAATACATGCACAAATTTCTCCAACTTAAGCGCATTGCTAACCTTGCCAAGTCCTATAACAATATCATCAACCTGGGTAAAATCTGGATAATTTCTACTGATCCTCTCCTATAAGATCACTAGAAATAACCCGTGCCTAAAATGCACGTGCTAACCAAAAAACCCCCGCAAAATCAGGACGCCGGACCCAAATCTGTTCAAATGAGAAGAGTGTGTGTGTGAGTGGGTGTATCGTATCAGCTTCATTGAACCATGGTTAAGTTGGCGATCTGAAATCATAGTATTAAATCCAGCAAGAGCAGGCTTCGGAGTGTATGCAATTGTGGTGTGAGTGAGGCCAATTTTAACCTCCTCTTGCAGCTACATCACTTTGGCTCATTAGCCACACATACTACATGAAAGTAATGGTAAACAAATTGCATGTATAAAACATGTAGACTTCATAATAAGTTTATATAGTTATTTATAGACATCATATTAGAAGTAAAATCTTGAAGTTACTTATGGAACATGCATGTGTGTGTCTTTGTGAGAAAAACTTTTCCATCATTTCCCTACCTCAATTGTATTGCACTGTTTGCTTTGCTGCACAGAGTTTGAAGGTGTTTCAGATGCAGAATTTAGTGTCCCAGTTTTGATCCCTTCTTTCGGCCATACCTCTGTTTTCACCAGAAATGACACAAAAGGTTTAACACTTTTAAGATGAGAAAAAAATGATATCAGCAAAATTCAGCACTTTTCGAGATAATTCACAAGTTTGTTGTCTTCTACATATAGGAGACATGTTTCCATAGACAATGATATCAGCAAAAAAACATTGGTCAAGATCTACCACATAATGATGGGGTCAGAAAATTCACTGTATAATTTTTAAAGCTAATCTTCATGTATTTTACCCATTAACTGTCAGTGATAAGATACAGAAAGATAATTTATACCCACTAGTTGATTACCACATGCTATGTTTGCTCCTCAACGTTCAATTTGCAACCTACGACATCAACGTTGGACATGCTTGATAATCTTGTAAATGAACTTTCATATCTGTGCAATTTCTTGATTCGTGCTTTAATATGAGCCTCTACATCATGCTTATTTAGATGAAGCACCTCACAATCATCTCAGCATGTCAATATACTAGTCATAACCCGTGCCCGCGGGCACGGTTCATTTAAGATTTTCCCTTGCGAAATCTTCGTTCCGTAAAAAATTATTTCCGCAACCAAAATTTAAAAGAACAACAAATTAGCATAAAAATATTTAGCGGCACGGGCAGCTTCGACACAGAATAACAAATTCGACTTGGGCACCTTCGACACGGAACAACAAATTCGACGTGGGTGCCTTCTGCGCGGAACAACAAATTCGACGCAGGTGCCTTCGACACGGAATACCAAATTCAACGCGGGCGCCTTTGGCATGGAACAACAAATTAGCATGGAACAACAAATTCGGCGCGGGCGCCTTCTGCATGGAACAATAAAATCGACGCGGGCGCCTTCGACACGTAACAACAAAATCTGCACGGACGCCTTTGGTGCGGAACAACAAAATAGCGTAGAACAACAAATTCGACGCAGACGCATTCGACACAGAACAATTAAGCGCAAAAAAATTAGCGCGGGCGCTCGAATGTATGCCCAAACTTGTATGTAATTGATGAAATAATTGATAATTAAATGCAAAATAAATAATTAAATTGTTTATATTAAATGAGCCTATAATCGAATGTAAAATAAATAATTAAAATTGTATGTATTAAATGAGCCTTTGATAATCGAATGTAAGCCCATCCAAACAAAACGAAGGCCTTTGGTATGTACAGATGTCAAATTTCAGGTCCAAAAATTAAGTGGGTTAGTTCTCGGCCCTTAGACTATTTGACCAATAACCTTTGAGAGCGGTGACGTCACCATTTGGTGACCACATCTCTATCGTATTCCTCAAATAGCTTTCAGTAAAACTCTCACCCTGCTCCTAATGTCTCAACATGGATCTATCCACACGCGCTCCATTCGTTACTCGAATCTGTAACTGTCATCCCAAAATTCAACGCAAAAATCCTAATCTCAAACGAAATCCAACTTGTTTGAATGAATTGCGATCATTCGTCACTCAACGCTGCCCGGTTGCATGCATGGACGACAAACTGACACCAAAACAAAAGTGCTAACGGCTTCATTATTTTAATTTAAAATTTTATCCCATTTTCTCGTATTCTTTGAGGAAAAATATTATGTTTGATTCATGTTTCAATTGCTTTTTCTGCCGAGCAATACGTTCGGCTTTCCCATGTTATGAGGTGGGGCCCATTGTTTGTTGGAATGTGGAGCGCTTTCAAAATTTTGAGTTTTCCAACCAAATTGACTTCCCCAAAAACTATCAAAACTCATCTCAACCTTCCATTCTTCAAGATCAGTGCAAGATGCATGAACATAACAAATACACATGTTGCTGGCAAAACAAATTTTTTTCCATAAGATCTCCCGATGTTTTTATTGAGCTTATTCTGTATCAACCCATGTTGCCATTATGTTAATCAAGTCATGAGAAGCAAAGTGGTGTGAATTATTCTGCCTAAGAGCAGTTTTTTAATGCACAATGCTTTGTTACTTTAGTTGTTATTTTAGTTGGAGACTGCACAAACTGCAAGCTAAAGGAACGCTTTAATACAATAACTTGTTATGTAGATATTTGTTTGGTTCTCTTTGCAACTAAAAATGAGGAACTCAGCATGCACCTTACTTTGGATCATTGTACTTGTATTTTTTACTCCAAGAATCAAAAATCCATACCATAGCCAAAGCCAGAGGATGAACATTAGTAGAAACATAAAAAAAATTCATAATTCATAGTGCCAAATACAACTGCATATAGTTATATACTACAAAGCTAACCATCCATGGCAATTGTGAATACAAAAGCAAATCAACAATACCATGACAACGATCGTAACCCTCTAATGACTAAACAAATGGTATAACAAAAACTAAGTTTCCAAGTACTACAACCTGCAAATGTCTAAAATCCCATCTACAATTAGCCACAAATCCAAACTGAATTGAGAATTATATCACAATCGATCTCCAACAAAGGGAACTTCTGCAACATGAATCTCTCCACCTTGTCACATGGCTTCTCCTTAAAATCCAGCTGATAGATCCTTGATGACATCGAACAATTCACCAATGGAATCCATAGAGCATGACATACTGCTGCAAATGCAAATGTAAATGTAAATATAAATCAAAATCAAAAATTTAATGTAAATTAAACAATAACATAGATGCCATACATACACCATCTACCAAATACAACCATCATGTAGGGCATACAACCATCATTTCTTGATACCATGTCTCTCAATGAAAAGCTCCCACCAAAAGCATTTCAGACTCCAATAATGCACTAAATTATTGGGCACCATCTACCAAATACAGAATTTCTACATTAAATATCCACAGGTGTTATGTTCCATGTTACCTAATTCATACCATCCCCATGAAATTTTGATTGTAGTGCCATCTCGTTGGTGCAGCATTCATAATTCATGTCATCAAAGTACGGAGACCCAAAACTAAAGGAAAATATGAAATAACTAATTAATTCATAATGTTTTTTTTATGTATTAGACTTATTTTCCGGTTTCTGGGATATACACCATTGACTTTACAAATTTGAAGTTTGAATTTCAATTACTTAAATGTAATTAAAACAGCAACCATGTTTCTTTAATTGAAATAGTTTTCTTTTGTATTAAAACTAAGCATCAGCTTGTTGCTTTAGATATATTGAAGACTGCAATAGTTTTATCACAATCCTTATTTGCAGGTCTAAAACGTCTAAAACGTCTATATCTGTGTGTCAACAATTAGCACATGCCAATTGTTGAAACAACCCATGTGCGACACCCCAAGCGTACACAACCCTAAATGTCTAAATCCAATAGAATCAAGCTTACTTCATGACATGTATCATTCAACGCACTGATCCCCATCTTCATATCCATGCGACTCCACATATACACAAAATCTGGTAACATGTGCTTAATTAGCTACAGTTCTAATGAAAATATCGAAGACAGAACTTAGTTTGTTGTTTTATAGCTAAATAATAGACATCAAGAATAAAATGATAGGAAGTGACAAATATTCCAATGTTAGATCAAAATAGATCTGAACTATGCAAAGTAAAGTTCATTGTGTTGATTATGTTGACTAATAACTATCCTTATCCCTAATAGTTACATTAGGGATGCATGAGCAAAGCTACCCGAAGACCAACTTAAGAATGCAAGTGTCTAACTAAATGAATGCTCCACGTGAATGCTTAAACAACGACGTCTAACGCACCAACATGCTTGTGACACCGGAAGCAAAGGACCGTTCCATGACGACATCCATCTCAATAGAAGAACATAAAGCATGATCATATCACTGTCGATGAACCCTTTTTAAACCTCATTTAAAATAAAATGAACACAGTTCATTCTCAATATTGCAAAATCATCAAATGCAACCGTATCATTTTCAATGGGCCTAAATTAAAAAAAATTATGAACTTGCTTACCCATCAGCTGGGAATGACAGTGAACCAGGAGGAGTCTGAGCCGGCAGAATTCAAAGATTAAGAACAGAAAACATGTTAATTATTTGCAGTTAATTAAACGTAGTTCAATTCACATCTCTCAGAAGAGGATTAAATTCAATGTCATCGGTGTCAATAATTAACAATTATGATGTGGTTATCAAAAATCTACAGGTGCATCAACATAGCTTCAACTGTAGGACTCAACATGGCATGCAATGCCCAACAGTGATTCACCAGAGTCAAAGGTTGATGAGAAGCTCCTCTTTCCAGCTCATCATGGCCTTCATCATAAGCTAAAGAGTGACATCATGAGAAAAATATTATTATCATTCCAATTTTCTTAAAATACATTTAGCATACAATGTTCTTTT
>JAULAV010003425.1:0-25000 GCA_030789695.1 Scilla litardierei
TATGCAAGGTATTATTTGGATAGCCTTTAACAAAAATCGTTATCTAAGTGATTTTTAACTTAATTTTGATTTATTTTTATTTTCTATAAATGCAGAAGCGCTATACAAGAGCTCACTTAGATAGCGCTTTTTAAAAGCGCTATCTAAGTGGAGTTACCCAAGCCAAAATCTGTAGTAGTGATTGTTCTTATTTTTACCTACTGTTAGCCCTGATTTCTTAGGTACAACTTGAATGGGGCTAACCCATCTACTATCGGCAATGGGGTATATAATACCTGCATCAAGAAGCTTAAGGATTTCACCCTTTACCACTTCCTTTAGGTTTGGATTTAACCTACGTTGCATTTCTCTAGTGGGTTTGGTGTCATCCTCTAAGTAGATATGGTGCATGCAAATTTGGGGGTCAATACCTTTAATGTCGGCAATTGTCCAACCAATCGCCCCTTTGTGAGTTTTAAGCACATCTAGCAATTGCATTTCTTGCTCATTAGAAAGTTTAGACAATATTACCACGGGGAATGTGCCGGGTGATGCCCCCCCTCCCCCCCGGTTTCGTGTATAGCATAAGAGTGCATTAAGATGGGGGCGCGAGATTTAAAATATTTGTAACCACAAGCACACGGTGTTGTAGTCTAGCTTGGGGGTCGAACACAGGGAGGCGTGGTTATGCTTGTGTCAGAAGGGACCAAATTCATCCTAGGGGTGAGTGATGTGTCCATATTTTATATCATTTTCATATCATATTTCCATCGCATTGCATGTCATCCCCGCGTTCAAATCCCACTTTTTACTGCGATTTTGGTATTTCTGACGATATTTCGAGTTTCGTAGTATATTTTGAGTTTTCAGGGATTTTGGAGCGATTTGGACCCACGCCTGGGTTTGGACACATCCCACATGCTCATGAGCTTGTTGGCAGGGCTCTGGAGGAGTTCGCCGCGTTCTCGGAGCTGTTGGAGGAGAGGAGGAGGAGAAGAAGGAGAAAGAGAGCATAGAGAGAGAGAGAGCAGCTGCAGCAAGGCATTTTCCCAGAAAATGCTCGGCACGAGCAGCTTCTACTCGGGCCGAGCCATGACACGTTGAAGAAGCTGCAGATACGGCCGACTCGGGCCGAGCTGCTCAGCTGCTCGGCCAGACAGCACGTCCCGAGTAGCCCCTGAGACACCCTGAGCAGCCGACCGAGTCACCTATCCTGAGCCCGAGCAGCATGCGACCCGGGCTGAATCATTGCCCGAGCAGCTCCGACTCGGGCCGAGTCACATACTCGGCCGACACTTCCTGGGGCATTTTTGGAAGTCTTTTTGAACGCGCGATGTGCGCGATTTTGCATAGCTGAAGCTCACGACTACGGGCTCAGCGTGGGAGTACTATTCTTAGTTTTGTTTAGGGATTTTTTGGAGAGCTCTTGGGCGAATTTTTGGAGGAATATTTTTGGATTAATTTTTGTAGCAAACTCTGGATCGTTAATTGAAGATTATTGCTTTCTGCTTTCTCTGGATTTGTTCTTCGTTCATTCTCACTGTAAGTAATTTTTAGCTCTAATTTCTTTTGTTGCAAAAAAATGTTTTCCCACACGAATTCAATATTTTTGTGCGTTCCGATCACCATGAGTGAGTAGATCCTCTCTAGGGCCGATGGGTGAACCCTAGGATTTTAGGGGAAAATGTAGATCTGTATCCCTACATCAAATTGGGGATCTAGGGTTGTATCTCGATAGATCCTACCGAATCCGTAGATAACCCGTACTGAGATCATGCGCACGGTCTGTGGAATTGATGTTTTTAAGGGGTATCTAGGGATTCGAATAGGGAAATCGGTGGATCCAATCAAGGCACGTGACCATGGCCGGCTCGCGCCTTGAGGGGATCCATCGACGAACTATATCGCTACGTCGATGGCTACCGTCATTGCATCGACGAGAGCCACCGAAATACCCCGTAATTATAACCCACGAGAGTGGTACGAATTGGGGGATTAATTCCATAGCCCTAATGTGATGTGAGGAACCTATTCAACATCAACCCCAACGATCCTAGCGGTGATCCCTAAAGCCCTAGATTCTTTTATTGTATTACACAACAACAATCATCAACCCAAACCTTTCCCTCCGACCGCTACGACACTTCTAGATTTAGAAATGGACTGAGATTACCAAGAACACTATCACCGTCCCTGTGAGATTCGACTATCTTATATACTATAACTCGACACCGTCCACTTGCGGATTGAACCCGAAGTCGTAGCCTAGGAGCCATATCACGCCTGGCGATCGTGACACCGCCAGGTGGGTCCTAGGTGTAGATTGCGGGCGCGTCAAGTTTTTGGCGCCGTTGCCGGTGATGGCAATAGTGATCTTATCTCAGTTTATTTTTATATTGAGAAGTTTTCTAGCATTCTTATCATCTCTTACCTACCATCATTTTTATTCTCTTTGAATTATTTCGGTGCTACTGACGGTGTTTTTCTGAGCTTTGTTGGTGCATGAACACCCGTCACAAGGGGGCTTCCAGAGAATTATTGTTCGATCCTGAGATCGAAAAGACAGCCCGTGCTTTAAGAGCCTCCAGCAGAAGCTCATCCCCATCAGCTCAGATGGGAGGGAATCATCCTCCTCCTCCATGCACCGGGTCCATCAGTGACCACATGAAACCGACCTTTGGGAATAATTCCTCGGTTCTTAGACCGTAGCTGACAGCGACAACCTTCGAGCTTAAGATAGGATTAATCAATCTTATGCAGCAGGATCCCTTCCATGGGCATCCTTATGAGAACCCCAACCATCACATCGACTCCTTCTTAGCCAAGTGCGATACATTCAAGGCGAAGGATGTCAGTGATGATGCAGTGAAGTTGCGGCTGTTCCCATTCACCTTGAGGGACAAGGCCTCCTACTGGCTCCGAGCTCACCCTCCCAACCACTTCACTACCTGGGAGAAGCTCGCGCTCGCATTCGTGGATAAGTTTTATCCACCATCGAAGATGGTCCGGATCCGTGGGGCCATATCCAATTTCAAGCAGCTCCCCCAGGAGTCGCTTTACGAGGCATGGGAGAGGTTTAAAGACCTCCAACATCAGTGCCCCCACCATGGAATCCAGCCTTGGGATTTAGTGCAGAGCTTCTACAACAGGCTCCAACCTAGCACTAAAATGATTATTGATGCTGCAGCGCAGGGCGCCTTGTTGGATAAGTCTCCTGAGGAGGCTATTGATCTTTTGGAGCACATGGCTGCCAACACCCAGTAGTGGGGTGATGAGAGGACCGTGATCACCCGAAACCCTGAGGTCAAGGCTGCTAGTCACCTGGACTCCCACATAGAGAACCTGTGCAAGCAGGCAGCTGACGTCCCCCGCGTTTGTTTGTGTGCAAGTGTGCAATATGTGATTGGGGAGCGTGAGATTTAAATATTTATAACCGCAATCACATGGTGTTGGAGTGTGGCTTAGGGGTCGAACTCAGGGAGGCGTGGTTGTGCTTGTGTCAGAAAGGACCGGATTCACCCCATGGGTGAGCTAGCCCGAATCGGATGATGGTTTGTTACAGAAAATAGAATGCTAGGGATAAACAATATAAAGGGAAACCCGGGACTTCGGTTTCCACCCTATCATGCGATTCTCGCCAATACGGCCTACGGGTAGGATAACGATCGGAATTAGGGTCTAATGGTGAGACGTTGACTCTAAGAGTGATACCGGCGTCCCATGGGCCTGATATTCCGGTCGATGCCCAGGATGATACACCGAACTACCTGAGTTCGTTCAGTGGGCATTCCCATGTCCATTAACACTGACCGACTCCAGGTGCACTAAGCTCGCAACGATAACTCCCAACATCTCATCTTGCCGCTCCCGCGCGCTAGGATTCGACGTCTACGCTAAGGGCGTGAGCTATGGCTAGGGAGTCAACTGCCAAGTTTATTCCCCCTTGGCCCAACGGTCAAAGGCGGTCTTTTTCCCGCCGATGACAATGAAACACCCCGTGTAACCGATAGATTCCTAATCCCTATCGATTTCCTAGTCCTATTGACGCATCAGGGAGAACCCACGAAGGGGTTTCCACCAAAATCCCAGATTTGGGAACTACGCACACATATTTACTAAAAAGCAATCTAAATCAAAATCGACCGTTAAAAACATAATCGGGCAATAGAAATGTGATAGTAGTAATGAAATTAAGATAATATCAAAGTTTGGTAAAGATCAGAAGACTTACAAATAACTAGAAAATTACAGCCGTCACAAGAGAGGAAAAACAGTAAAAAATAACAACTCCCCGTTTTCTGGAAACCTAGGGTCTCTATTTATAGAAAACGACCCGATCGGGTGAAGAACCACCCGATCGGGTGACCTGCTGCGAACTTCGGCAGTAATCTTCAGCATTTCACCCGGTCAGGCAGCACGGTCGGTTGATGGAAGCTGCTCGTCGTTTGGATCTTGAGCTCATCGGGTGAACCGATCGGTTGAAAGATCAACCGATCGGTTGGAATTATTGCCCAAAAAGACAGAGACTTGCGACATTTTGGCATGGTCAGCCGGCCGTCGGGTGAGCTCTCTGTGTCATCTTCTTCGGGGAAACGGCTACAGGTGAACCGATCGGGTGAAGATCACCCGATCGGTTGAGTTTCAGCCCCGATTTCTAGAGAGAACAGTCGGGTTGAACCGGTCGGCGACCCGGTTGGTTGACACTTTCGTTGCTTCAGCGGCTGATCGGGTCGTGCACGCGTGCATCACCCGATCGGTTGGCCTTTCCAACCGATCGGGTGGGGGGTTGAAAGATGGTGATCTTCGTCGTTTGACCCCCTAGATCACGCGTGACTTCTCCCGTTGCTCCGGGGACTCATGATATCGTCGTTTTATGTCCCCTACGCCGGCAAACTCCTGCAAACATACAAAAACACGGAAAAGTGAAAGAAAACAAGAAAAGACGAGAAAACGAATACGAGACGGCGAAAAATAGCGGAAAAAACACGAAAGAAGACGTGCGTGAATATATGAAATATAAAAGCACCTCAAAATCCCCCAAGCTGAACCCTTCCTCGTCCTCGAGGAAGACGAGTGAGAGTAGGAGCTCGGAGGGAGAAAATAGAGAGAGAGAGAGAGAAAGAAGAGAACTTTAAATCCTAAATCGCCCGTCAGGGCCAACAAAACCAAAAACAACACACCAAGCAAGCAAACGCCAAATCACATCACTAAACCGAGGAATACGAGTCCAGACAAGTGTCGTTGGCCCACGCCGTGAAGCGCGAGTGAGTGTGGTCGTGTGCTAGCCGTCGGTGTCACTATCTACATCGTGCAGTAAGCTCCATATACACAAATCCAAGAAATGGCCCAAATATCGATTCGATTCGAAATAAGCGGTGAATATATAGCTCAAGCATGCATGAGAAGAGTATGAGAATAGAAACGCATCATGTGGCAGGGACTCCACAGCTAGGGACTCGGACATCACCACACTATCGCCTAGGTAATAACTAGAAATTTCCTATTCCAAGTGTTTTCGAATGGGATGGGGGTCGAGATGATGTGGAGTAGAACACTCGGTGCAAATTCTCGCCTTCCCTTTATTCTCGATAGGTAGGGAAATATTCACACACATTTTTTTTGGGTTTTGGATATATGTATTTTTTTGGATTTTTGGCTATACATATGTATTTATTTTTTTTCTTTTCTCTTTTCTTTTTGGTATTTCTTTTCTCTCTTTTTTTGGATTTTGGGATTTTGGGATATATACATGTGTACTCCCCCAAGTGGGAGAACGGTACATGACGAGGGGATTTGCACCAAGTAAAATAAAAAGAAATCGGATTCTAAACACTTGGGTAAGTGAGATATTTCGCTAATCAGAGCGTAGGCTAAAATGGGTTATCTTAGTCCTAACTGTGGAATCCCGACACATGCGAAATGAAGCATACGACATATATATATTCATGCATACAGAAGCAGATAGGAGAAGCAAATACCGCATATTCAAATCAAATCATGATAATCTAGGGGTCATTCCTGGACAGGTATATGAATCAAAATCACAAAGTAGAAGCACACCAAACAGCTAGGCATGACACACGACTCACATAAAAGCTAAGTGGACCCACGATGCATGAAATGCAAGAGGGCTCGGCTTCCTAGGGCTATTGAATGTGATTATCGAAGCCGTGCTAGGTGTGTGTGTGATTTTTGTGGCAATTCATCATAGGGTTCATCTCTAGGAGAAAGAGATAACAAAGAAGAAAAGAAAAAGAAAAAGAAAAACACGGAGAAAAAAGACTCACAAAACGAAGAAAAAGACGCAAATGACGCACGAAGTGCGACTCTCCCAAGCTGAAGCTTGCATTGCCCTCAATGCAATAAAAGTAAATACGGGAGGGTAATGAAAATGGGGGGGAATACGCACCGACATAAAACGACATGAAAAACAAGAAAAACACACAAACGAAACTGAAAAGAAGAATAAATATAAAAATCGCACCACACGACATATAAACAGAAAATAAAAATAGAAAATCGCACGACACAACATATAAAACAAACACACAAAGAAAACATCACACGACAGCACACAGAAAAATTTGACTTCCCCCAAGCTAGACGTGATAAAGCTAGCGAAATAATGTGATCATGAATATGCAGAGATAAGCAAGGGGGAGGTCAGAAAACAAAACGAAATCAAAAAGCAGGAGAGGAAACATCATCGTCCTCCTCGACGGAAGAAGCGGGGGATGCGGTGTGGGTGGGTGAGGTGACAGGTGTGCGGAGAAGTGGAGAAAGTGTCGAGGTGATGGATCGGTGGGTGTGGAGGAAGTGTGGACGATGGGTGGTGTGGAGGTGATGACGGTGAGTGGGAGTGAAATGGCGACCAATGTGGTGGTTGGTGGTGGAGGTACGGGGGTAGGTGAGGATGAAGGGGGGATGGGGGTAGGTAAGGATGGTGGGGGAAGTGATCGAAAATGCACTTGCAATTTCTTGCGGCGCACGTATGGAGTGACGGAAGTGGAGGGTAGTGGAGCTGTGGAGGCGACGGTGGAGGGAATGGAAACGATGGGAGTGGATGAGGTAGTGGGGATGGAAGTAGTGATAGGAGGGGATGGTCGCCTAGGTGGTGATGGTGGAGGGGAAAATCGTTGAGGGGGTGAAGGTGGGGGTGAGGTGTGTGGTGTGGAAGGAGGTGGTCCGTGGACGTGAGTGAGAAGACGGAGGATGGCGGCCACGTTCCTCTCAAGTGCGAGGAAACGTGAGCGAGAGAAAATCGAAGGGGGTGGAGCCGAGGGGGTGGAGGATGCAACGACAGTGCGAAGCGAAGCCAGCTCAGTCTTGAGAGCGAGTCGAGCAGAAGTGGCTCAACGGAAGGAGGAGGTGGTGGTAGTGCGGACTGGAGAGGTGGCGACAGTGGTGATCTGGACGGAAGCTGGGATGACATGACTAGGTCCAGCCCCGGAGTCTCCCCGTGACGCATGAATGTCCTGCTTGCCTAAGTGGGCGGTAGGGGAAGGTGGTCTAGGTGCGTCCGGGATGAAAGGAAGACGTAACCCCCAAGAAACTCAGGATCAGGCGGGAAAGTCCAGTCTGCCACAAGATGGATAGTCATGCGAGCGGGGTTGGGCAAAATGGTATAGGGACCTGGGGGTGCCCGTAATGGAACGTGAAGCGGCCATCGGGGCGGGGCTTAATCATGTGAATATGCCGCAGGACGTCGAGATCTAGACGTGAGGGTCCTTCGGCAGCGGGAAGATCTCAGGGGATGACAATATTATACCTGGGAGCAGAAGCTATGATCGTTATAAGGCCCCCACAACAAAGCTTGCCCTTGCCGGCTCGGCTAATCTTAAGAAGCTTTTGAATAAGCCATTCACCGGCATGGATGGGAATGGTAGGGGCCCTAAAAGAAATCCTGTCATCCCCACGGACAAAGGGAAAGGTCATGGCCCACAGAATGAAGAGATCAGGGATGGTCACGGTACCTGACTCATCCCTGGGGAAAAACGTGCAAGAAATGATACGGTGGGCCAGATGGACGACGGGGTGAATGATGGAGGAGGCATTGGCCTTACCTCGGGGGTAGTGAGGGTGCATGGTGAGGCGGAACGAAAACTGATCGACGTCAAACTCGAGGGGATACCCGTAAGAACGTATAGCGTCGTTCCCCATGATGGAAAAACCAAAGATGTCATTGATGGTGTCCAGATGGGTGCGAATAGTTCTGTTACAGACCCGAAAGATGACGATCGACCCCGACTCACAGACAAGTGTGGATAAAAATTCGACTGTGAGTGCGGGGTAGGACACGGCGTTCGCGTTTAGGAAAGCTAACCAACCTAAATTTGCGAAGAGAGTCTCGACCTCGGTGAATACACCGAGGTCGATAAGCGATTGGGTGTGGGCAAATTTGGTCGATAGATGCCCCCGAGCATCAAGTCTATGGTAAAAGTCTTTGTGCTCCTGGTTCCTAAAGCGGTAGCCACGCGGGCCCATCAGTGGGTCCTCAACTGGGACGATAGGTTGGGGTTGGGGTTGGGGTTGTGCAGGCTGTGTGGGAGGAGGGCGTGTGTGTGGTGGACGTGTAGTTTTGCGTCTCTTGTGAGACGACCCCTCCTCTTGCATGATAGCCTTACCCTTATCCTTATCTTCGGCCATGTGAGAGAGAGTGTGTGTGAGTGAATGCGAAGTGCGATGAATGCACACTAACACACGCAATCGAGCGAAATAAAATTCTAGGGCAAAATAAAAATTTGAGCTAAGGAGCGAAGTTACCCAAGCCAGATGAAGATCCTTGCTCGTAGATGTCCCAACGCCACGAAATGGGGAGAAGTGTGAAGCCGCGGCAACTCTTTTCAGCAATTTTTCGAAAATGGGGCGGGGTTTGGACGAAAATTAGGGTTTTGAAGGTGTGAAATCGAAGAGAAAGGGGGAGAGATCAATGGAGAGATGGAAGAAGAGGGGGGGAGGGATCGATCTGGGGGTTTTGCGGTCGGTTGGGGAAGAAATGAGGTCGGGCGAGGGAGAAGAAGTCGAAACGGCGATGAGAATCGAGATCGAGTGAGGGGGAAATGAACGGGTGGAGTTGGGTTATTTATAGGGTTTAAGTCGAACCGATCGGGTGAAATGTCACCGATCGGTTGACTTTTAGGTCGAAAAATTTGCCGAAAAGAGGCTACAGGCGACCCGATCGGTTGAGAACTCAACCGATCGGGTGGCCGCTTCACACTTTTTTCCCGAAAGTTTAGTACAGCTCACCCAGTCATTCACACAACCATGCTTTGCATCAACCGATCGGTTGATCAATTCCCAAAATTCCCGAGACTTCTGCTCAGCTCACACGGTCTGCCACCCGGTCACGCAATGCTTCACCCGATCGTTTCGCATGGAGAGCAGATACGGCCATTGTCTGATATGTCTCACCCGATCGGTTGAATAACCACCCAATCGGGTGAGGCCTTATTTCCTGCAAAAATTTACAAATGGCCTTAGTTTCTCGATGGATGATCCTGCGACCGGATTTAATTATTAAAATAAAAATAAAGCTAATAAAAATCCTAACAACGAAGATAAAAGTTTAGAGCATGGGTTGCCTCCCATGAAGCGCTTTTGTTTAACGTCGTTTGCTCGACACCCGTAGATGATACTCAAGGTGGACGGGGGTGATGCCCTAAAATCGGCATCGCTTCAAACTCAGAGTTGGCGGCCTTCGGTGTCGTTGTCGGTGACAAGAAAACTTGTTCGACGGAATCCGGCGGCTTCTCCCTTATATTGGCGTCTACCGCCACTCGTTTCAGGATCCGGATCTCATCCCCGGTGAGCCCCATGGGATCTTTCCCTCTCCTCCTCGTCGGATGAGCCTTTTGAAATCCGGGAGGGACCGTATGTGCCGCATCCGCTTTCCCAGAGACATCATCTCTCATCAGGCCGACTGCTTCTTCTAAGTCCCCCAAGCTATCGGGGGGATTTCTTGAAAGAATCTCCCAGGAGCTCTCTTCCACAGCTCTCTCTTCTTCTAACTCCAGCACATTGCATCTTGGATCATCCGGGGGATCAGGGTGCTTCATTGACAACCCCAAGTCAAATTCGACTTTTTCGTTGCCGACGTTAAGGGAAAGTTTCCCATTCTTCACATCAATTAATACGCCGGCAGTGGCCATGAAAGGCCGTCCAAGGATGATGGGGGTGTGCGCATCTTCATGCATGTCCATGACGACGAAGTCCACTGGCACACGCACCCCACTTACGTTGACAGGGAGGTCATCTACAACCCCCACGGGATATTTGACCGATCGATCTGCAAGCTGTAGGGTCATACCGGTGGGCTCCAAGTCGCCCATCCCTATCCTCTTATACAGAGACAGGGGCATTAAGCTGACGCTCGCTCCAAGATCGACGAGCACGCGATGGATCTTTACCTCCCCGATCGCACAAGGGATAGAGAAACTCCCCGGGTCTTTAAGCTTAGGCGGATTTGCTCTCTGAATGAGAGCGCTGCATTCCGCCGTCAATACGACCTTCTCCTTTCTCGACCCTCTTGTCACCAAATCCTTTAGAAATTTTGCGTATGAGGGAATCGTCTCGATAGCTTCGAGGAAGGGGATTTGCAAGCTTAGATCCTTGACCATGGCAAAGAATTTGCCATACTTTTCATATATCTTGGCTTAAGCTAGCCGTTGTGAAAAAGGCACAACGGGCTTGAACACTTTGAGGCTCCCTTCCTCATTCTTATTCTTCTCCTCTTCAGGGACTCCCTCCGGAGTCGTTGGCTTTGGCGACGAAGAACCGTTGTCTTTGGCTATTTCCCTTGGTCGCTCTACGACCAACGATGCTTTCGGTTCCTTTGGGGGCACTCTTGTGGGGATTTGTGTTCCACTCCTCAACACGATAGCAGATACATTCGCATGCTCGTGCGTGAGTGCCAAAGTTTGGTTTGCTCTCCTCGGGTTCACTTCAGGTTGTGGCGACAATAGATTTTGCGACCTTGAATGGTTCGCCACTTGTAACCCCAGCTGGGTTACTTGGTCTGTGATAGCCCTTTGCCCCATTTCCAGCTTCAAATTTACCTTCTCCTGGTTGGTAATATATTGAGTCAAAAGGGACTCAACCGGATAGATGGCCCTCTGTTGGCCAAATTGCTGCTGCTGTTGAATGGGTTGCTGGTTCCTTGGAGGGTATTACTGATATTTTTGTGGAGGTTGCTGCTGCTGAAACTGCTTCTACGTGGGCGGCTGATATACTAACTGCTGTTGCTGCTGAGGAGGCGGCTGCTGGTACGGTGCCCAGTAGCTAAGGTTGGGATGATTCCGGTTGTTTGGAGAGTAGGCCGGGTTGGAGCTAGTCCGTGGTGGGTACGGCGCATTTCCCGTGGGATTGTAGAATAGTGCGCTCGCTTGGTCCAACGGTGGTGAGATGTCACCACCCTCGAAGTCCCACATGACTTCGGATTCCACCGCTGCAATATGTTGTGTACCGGCACCACCGGCTCCTACCATCAGTGCGGAGATCTAGGTCGACAGCAAGTCAAACTTGCTGGATAATTTGTCGACGTCCTCGACCCTGTGGATGCCCCAGATCTAGGTGCGGCTCTCTCGTCACACCACTGCTCATTGTTCGATGCCATATTTTCTAATATGTTCCCGGCATCTTCTTCACTTCTGGGCATGAAGGACCCCCCAGCCGCGACATCCATCGAAGATTTTCAATCATCCCTCAATCCGTTGTAGAACAGATTAATTATCTGCCACTTGAGAAGCTCGTGATGAGGGCATCTTCGCTGCATCTCTTTAAATCTTGTCCAAGCTTCATGCAGGGACTCGTGGTTGGCTTGGGAGAATGAGGAGATCTCGCTCCTCAGCTTTATGGTCTTCCCCGGAGGAAAGAACTTCGTCAGAAAAGCGTTTGAAATCTTCTCCCAAGTGTTGAACGTATTCGGGTCCTTCCCCCTAAGCCACAGCTTGGCCTTATCTCGCAGAGAGAAGGGGAATAGCTTCAGACGGATCGCCTTAGTTGTGACACCATTTATCCGGAAGGTGTTACATTTCTCCAAGAAGGAGTCCAAATGTTCGATGGGGCTCTCAATGGGTGCCCCCGAGAATTGATCCTGCTAGATCCACGTCACCAAAGATGGCTTAAGCTCGAAGCTTTGCGCCGTAATAGCAGGAGGACAGATGGCGGAGGTGGACTCGATGGATGGCATCGAGTACTCCAGCAGGGACTTGTGAGGTGGGGTGTTCTCCCCCCTGGTTTCAAGCTCTTCTATTCTTCGCTTCTCTGCGGTAAGATGCCTTAGGGTGGCGTTTATCTCAGGATCAACAGGAATCAAGTCGTCAAGACTTCTTGTGTTATTGCGCATTAAAAGCAACAAACACCCGTGAAGCGAAAAGTGGGAAGGATACAAATAAAATATAAAACAAAAATAAGAAAATAAAAACGAAAAAGAAGAATACGAAAATTATCGCGAGATAGAGATGAGAGCTAGACACAAGGGTTCATTAAATCCGAAAATAACAAGCACGTTGTCTCCCCGGCAACGGCACCATAAAGCTTGACGTCCCCCGTGTTTGTTTGTGTGCAAGTGTGTAATATGTGATTGGGGAGCGTGAGATTTAAATATTTATAACCGCAAGCGCACGGTGTTGTAGCGTGGCTTGGGGGTCGAACTCAGGGAGGCGTGGTTGTGCTTGTGTCAGAAAGGACCGGATTCACCCCATGGGTGAGCTAGCCCGAATCGGCTGATGGTTTGTCACAGAAAATAGAATGCTAGGGATAAACAATATAAAGGAAAACCCAGGACTTCGATTTCCACCCTATTGTGTGATTCTCACCAATACGGCCTACGGGTAGGATAACGATCGGAATTAGGGTCTAATGGTGAGACGTTGCCTCTAAGAGGGATACCGGCGTCCCATGGGCCCGATATTCCGGTCGATGCCCAGGATGATACGCCGGACTACCCGGGTTCGGTCAGTGGACATTCCCATGTCCATTAACACTGACTGACTCCGGGTGCACTAAGCTCGCAACGATAACTCCCAACATCTCATCCTGCCGCTCCCGCGTGCTAGGATTCGACGTCTACACTAAGGGCGTGAGCTATGGCTAGGGAGTCAACCGCCAAGTTTATTCCCCCTTAGCCCAACGGTCAAAGGCGGTCTTTTTCCCGCCGATGACAATGAAACACCCCGCGTAACCGATAGATTCCTAATCCCTATCGATTTCCTAGTCCTATTGACGCATCGGGGAGAACCCACGAAGGGGTTTCCACCAAAATCCCAGATTTGTGAACTACTCACACATATTTACTAAAAAGCAATCTAAATCAAAATCGACCGTTAAAACATAATCGGGCAATAGAAATGCAATAGTATTAATGCAATTAAGATAATATCAAAGTTTGGTAAAGATCAGAAGACTTACAAATAACTAGAAAATTACAGCCGTCACAAGAGAGAAAAACAGTAAAAAATAACAACTCCCCGTTTTCTGGAAACCTAGTGTCTCTATTTATAGAAAACGACATCACCCGATCGGGTGAAGAACCACCCGATCGGGTGAAGAACCACCCGATCGGGTGACCTGCTGCGAACTTCGGCAGCAATCTTCAGCATTTCACCCGGTCAGGCAGCACGGTCGGTTGATGGAAGCTGCTCACCGTTTGGATCTTGAGCTCATCGGGTGCACCGATCGGTTGAAAGATCAACCGATCGGTTGGAATTGTTGTCCAAAAAGACAGAGACTTGCGACATTTTGGCACGGTTAGCCGGCCGTCGGGTGAGCTCTCCGGGTCATCTTCTTTGGTGAAACGGCTACAGGTGAATCGATCGGGTGAAGATCACCCGATCGGTTGAGTTTCAGCTCCAATTTCCAGAGAAAACAGCCGGGTTGAACCGGTCGGCGACCCGGTGGTTGGCACTTTCGTTGCTTCAGCGGTTGACCGGGTCGTGCACGCGTGCATCACCCGATCGGTTGGCCTATCCAACCGATCGGGTGGGGGGGCTGAAAGATGGCGATCTTCGTCGTTTGACCCCCTAGATCACGCGTGACTCCTCCCGTTGCTCCGGGGACTCATGATATCATCGTTTTATGTCCCCTACGCCGGCAAACTCCTGCAAACATACAAAAACACGGAAAAGGGAAAGAAAACAAGAAAATAAGAGAAAACGAATACGAGACGGTGAAAAATAGCGGAAAAAACACGGAAGAAGACGTGCATGAATATATGAAATATAAACGCACTTCAGTGGCCCGTATTGAGCAACGCCTGGACTTTCTCCCAACAGCACCTAGCACCTCCTACCATCCTGCTGAGGAGTACGTAGATCCAGGGTATATCCCTGCTGAGGGTCATTATGAGGGTGCTGAGACATCCGAGACTGTTCAGTACGTTCAGGGAGAAGGACGGAACCAATGGCAGCATCTGGCTGCCAGGAATCACCCCGGTTTCTCATATGGAAATCCAAGCGGAGGGGTTTAACCTCCGCAGTTTCAGAGGCCACCTCCTCCCAAGCAGCAGCAGCAGCAGCAGAGCCAGTAGTAAGGCGGATTTAGGCCAGCTGGGCCCTATAGGCCGCCGGGATATCAGTACAACCGGCCCCCTCAGCAAAATTTTGCGCCGACTCCTCCAAAGTAAAATCTTGAATCTACGTTGGAGACTTTTATGAGTGGCCAGATTCGGTTCGACCAAGATACGTCGAACCAGTTTAAGAGTATCAACTCTTCACTCAACGAGCTGAGAGGGCAGATGTCACAGTTGTTGAAGAATCAAGGGAGACTACCCTCCCAGCCGGAGACCAACCCCAGAGCTCAAGCAAACGTCGTGGTTTCAGTGACCACGCGAGGAGGACGGGTGACGGACCCGGTTATGGTCCCGGTACTTAGCAAAGAGAGGACCACCATTGAGGAAGTTACTGATGACAATGCCAGAGTTGAGGCCACTGAAGGGCCTATCGCTATTGAAGAGAAGACGGATACACCTCCCGTCATGCCTGCTACTACTCCTCCGCCCGCTGATGCATCTAAGGGCAGAGCCTCCAGGCCTCCTCCTCTGTATCCTCAGAGGCTCACCCAAGCCAAGTTGGAGAAAAAGTACTCCAAGTTTATGGAGTTACTGAAGGGGATTCAGCTGAATATCCCATTCATTGATTCCATCACCGAGATCCCGGTTTATGCTAAATTTCTAAAGGATCTCATCACGGGGAAGCGAAGGCCGGAAGAAATCAAGTTGTTGGAGAATTCCACCTCCATTATCAAAAACCATCTCCCTCGGAAGCTGCCAGATCCGGGGAGCTTCACCATGCCTTGCTCCATCGGAAGAATGCCAATCAGCAGAGTGCTAATTGATCTAGGGGCTAGCATCAGCCTGATGCCCCTTTCTATCTTCAGAAGGCTCCAGACAGGAAGCGGGCTGGAACCTACTAGCATGTTAATCCAGCTTGCCGATCACTCTATCACCTACCCAGTAGGGATAGCAAGGGACGTAATCCTCCAGATACCTCCAGGGCTATGCGTCCCAGTTGATTTTGTCATCATGGACATGCCGGAGGGAGGAAGCTCTCAGCTAATACTCGGTCGCCCCTTCATGGCGACGGCCGGGGTGCTTATAGACGTCCGAGAAGGAACCCTCTCCCTCAATGTGGGAAATATTGAAGCTGAGTTCCGGATGCAAAAGCCGATGAAGGAGCGTGCCCACGAGGAAGGAGCTAGTTACCTGGAGCTTCTGGAGGAGGAAGTGATTGAAGAATTTTCTGCTGAAGGGGTCATGAAGGACCCGGTCAAAGTAAGCATCGACGACGACCCAACGTACAACAAAGTGGTCGCCGCGTACATCCAAGTATTGGATGAGGAGTTTCAATGCCGTCAGACAAATCACCTAGCATCGGAGGTCACATCTTTCATGAAGGAGAGTGTTGGAGTAAGCGGATGTCAAACGCCGCCGAATTGCACCACCCCGGAGGATGACGCGCGGCCACTGCGTGCGCCAAACGAGAATTGATATATCATGGGGAGTCGAGCTCATGACTGAAAACGAGCGCTTATTGGGAGGCAACCAAATTCCGTATTTTTTGAAATTTCTTTCTCATTTTCTTATTTTCCTATTTTTATTTCGTGTTTTTAGGAAAAATCGAAAAAATTATAAAATTTTTGACGAGTTTGTGTTTCGTGTAGGACGGAACATCGGGGGCATGCGCATGGACATTATAAACTGAAAAAGTCGGAGGAAGATGACGAAGTTGAAGATTTGAGAAGGAAATGAAAGGGAAAGAAGGAAAAGGAAACTCGGCCCGAGCAGATTAGCTGCTCGGTCGAGTCGAACAGACACAGATACTTAAGCTCGGCCCGAGCAGCATCCTACTCGGTCGAGTTTTACAGGCTGAAGATTTTGGTGAAAACGTCACTCTGTCAACCCGGGCAGAGCACATTGACTCGGCCCGAGTAGGATATGACTCGCCCCGAGCACAGACCTGCTCGGTCGAGTACTACAGGGAGCCCAAGTTGAAGAAAAAACGTCACTCTGTTGACCCGGGCAGAGAATTACTGGCTCGGCCCGAGCAGGACGGCTCGGCCCGAGCAGGACGGCTCGGCCCGAGCATATTCTTTCTCGGTCGAGTTTTACAGTGGCCTAAAATTGAGAAGAAATTGTCACTCTGTTGACCCAGGCAAGGTAAATGCAACTCGGCCCTAGCAAGTCTTGACTCGGACCGAGAACCGACCGAGCGACCCAGTGACTCGGTACGAGTCGCTGCTGGCGGCCAAGCGGGCCGCTGCTCCTCGACCGGCCCATCTACGCCTATTTAAACGCCGTTCCGAACCGAATATGTCTTCTTCGCTCGGCCAAACCCTCCTGCCCTCCTTGCAGCCATCATCATCTCTCTCGGAGCCGTTCCTTCTCTCCACGAGGCCGCCTCCCATCGTTCAACATTCAACCTAGCATTCCCTCTTTACAAATTGAATCCATTTTTCTCCCTTGTTTAAAAATACTGACATTCTTTTTGTTCCTCTTTCAGATCTAAATAGCCAAAGTCAAGGAATAATTCTTCGAAAAGCTTGGGGGATAACCCGGATCGGCGGCAACCACGACATCGAAACAAGGCGCCACCTTTTTCGAGTCGGTAAACTCGTCCCCCATCTAATTTACACATTACATATGTATCATCCCCCACCTACACAATGCCTCCACGCCGTGCTAGACCCACCAACGCCGGCACATCCAACCCTAGGCCTACCCAGCGCACTCGTCGCACACGCTCCCCCACCCGAGCCACCACTGCCACCAATTCATCCACCGCCACCCCTGCACCACCTTCCCCCCCACGCCCCTCCGGGCCCCTTTACATAGGAGACACAAAATTTGAGATTACATTTCGTGACTATAATCAAGAAGACCGCTTTGGCGCCATGGTCCTTCTAGCAGGATATTATGGTGGTCCGGTAACTCAAGAGGTGGTCGATCGTGACCTGCCTTTCCTTCAGAGCCTTATGCGTCACATGCGTACCGACCCCCTGCACGAGTTTCGACCATCCCTGTCACCACCCACCACTCCGGGTCCACAGCAGATGGACCCATCACCACCCCCAGAGGGTGGTGCCTCTGCTTGATATATTCCTATCCAGTTTTTGCCTCCCCCATATTTTTAGTGCCCATCTGTCTTTGCGGGGCCCTGCTTTACCACAGCTTGGGGGAAGATACGCACCCATGCATTTGCATTGCATCATATCACATTTTTATTTTATTTTTATTCCCATTTTTCTCTCTCTTTTATTTGCAAAGTTTTTATTTTTATTACCCCACCCGCCCCACCCCTCAGCATCATCTTCCTCTCACGAGCGATTTCTTAGCAGTGAGGACATTGCTAGGTTTAGCTTGGGGGATGAGCGCTCCCGCTTTATTTTTATTTTTACTTTTATTTTCGCATTTCCTCCCTTATTTTCGGTTTTTATTTCACTTTTTCGCCACTTTACCGCCCCCATTTTATTTTTTCTCATTTTTCATCATATCTTCTGTTTTTCTCCATGCATGCATTTTCTTTTTATCTATTTCCCATTTTTCTCTGTTACTTTTTATTTCTGCTAAGGATGGTCTAAATGATGATATCTCTCTATATGCATGTATTTCTTTTCATGCTATTAGGATTAATTTCAGCTTTATTGTCTATATGCATGTATTTCTTTTGATGATCTGCCTGATTTAATACCTGATATGAATTGAAATCAATTGCATGAATTAGTATCTAGTATGACTTATGTTGGGAAACACACCCAGATTCACGCATCACTGAACACTTGGAGCACCTGTTTTTATCATCTTATTCACTTCTGTTTGCATGCCTGTTGACATTGTGATTATACTGCATGCTATTTTCAGTATTCATTTAGAGAAGTGAAATACCCATGCTATATATGAGTTTAGTTAGATTTTTATTTTATCGAACTGATATGCACCCTCTTATGAGTGAACCGAGTGTCCCATTATCTTCCTTCTCCACATATCTACTTTTTCTCTACATATCAGTTGGTTACACCCCTGTAGCTACTTTACCGCATCTCACTTCCCATGTATAAAAATAAAAAGTATAGCTTCTTATTCTATAAAAAAAATGAATAAATACCGTCTTGTGCTATTTCATTAAGAAGCTATATCTCTTTCTGGGAAGAAAAATTAAAATTCCATATCATTTTCATTGATGCGATGCCTCAAGCTAATCTTAGGGGAGTAAACCAACTGATCATATGAGTGAGCTTGACATTAGAGTGGAGACGGTGCACGTCGGGAAGATTTAATACAACCCAAACTTTACGAATTACTTTAGTTTTGGGGATTTTTCACGTATCAATTTGAATATCTGAATGGCATGATCTTTCTATTCTCTATTGCATGTTGCGTGAATCTTTTGTGCTCCTTGTGTATCTTTGATTGAAAGGGCGTTGACAACTATTTTATACTAGACTCTAGGGATTGCATGAGATTGATAGGGTTTGACGGTGTTATTTCAGTAGATCCCTATTCTTTGCCTGCATTACATGACATTTGATATATAAAGCTTGAAGTTATCAATAGCATGCATGTTTGACACTCAAAGCATCGTGATAGACTTTTTAGGCCTGAGATCTGGCCGATCATCCTTAGCACTTCTCTCTTACTCCTCTCTTTTTGTTTTTCACTTCTTTTTGTTTTCGTTTTCTTATTTTCATTTTGTTTTCCTCCCGGCGTACCGATTATTCGTCTTCCTCGAGGACGAGTAAGAGGTAAGCTTGGGGATTTTGATGTCCATATTTTACATCATTTTCATATCATATTTCCATCGCATTGTATGTCATCCCCGCGTCCAAATCCCACTTTTTACTGCGATTTTGGTATTTCTGACGATATTTAGAGTTTCGTAGTATATTTTGAGTTTTCAGGGATTTTGGAGCGATTTGGACCCACGCCTGGGTTCGGACACATCCCACATGCTCATGAGCTTGTTGGCAGGGCTCTGGAGGAGTTTGCCGCGTTCTCGGAGCTGTTGGAGGAGAGAAGGAGGAGAAGAAGGAAAAAGAGAGCAGACAGAGAGAGAGAGAGAGAGAGAGTAGCTGCAGCAAGGCATTTTCCCAGAAAATGCTCGGCCCAAGCAGCTTCTGCTCGGGCCGAGCCATGACACGTTGAAGAAGCTGCAGCTACGGCTAACTCGGGACGAGCAGCTCAGCTGCTCGGCCAGACATCATGCCCCGAGTAGCCCCCGAGTACACCCCGAGTAGCCGACCGAGTCACCCATCCTGAGCCTGAGCAGCATGCGACCCGGGCCGAATCACTGCCCGAGCTCCGACTCGGGCCGAGTCACATACTCGGTCGACACTTCCTGGGGCATTATTGGAAGTCTTTTTGAATGCGCGATGAGTGCGATTTTTCGTAGCTGAAGCTCGTGATTGCGGGCTCAGCGTGGGAGTACTATTCTTAGTTTTGTTTAGGGATTTTTTGGAGAGCTCTTGGGCGAATTTTTGGAGGAATATTTTTGGATTAATTTTTGTAGCAAACTCGGGATCGTTAATTGAAGATTATTGCTTTCTGCTTTCTCTGGATTTGTTCTTCGTTCATTCTCACTGTAAGTAATTTTTAGCCCTAATTTCTTTTGTTGCAAAAAAATGATTTCATACGCGAATTCAATATTTTTGTGCGTTCCGATCACCATGAGTGAGTAGATCCTCTCTAGGGCTGATGGGTGAACCCTAAGATTTTCGGGGAAAATGTAGATCTGTATCCCTACGTCGAATTGGGGATCTATGGTTGTATCTCGGTAGATCCTACCGAATCCGTAGATAACCCGTACTGAGATCATGCCCACGGTCTGTGGAATTGATGTTCTTAAGCGGTATCTAGGGATTCGAATAGGGAAATCGGTGGATTCAATCAAGGCACGTGACCATGCACGGCTCGCGCCTTGAGGGGATCCATCGACGAACTATATCTCTACGTCGATGGCTACCGCCATTGCATCTACGAGAGCCACCGAAATACCCCGCAATTCTTACCCATGAGAGTGGTATGAATTGGGGGATTAATTCCCTAGCTCTAATGCGATGTGAGGAACCTATTCAAAATCAACCCCAACGATCCTAGCGACGATCCCTAAAGCCCTAGTTTCTTTTATTGTATTACACAACAACAATCGTCAACCCAAACCTTTCCCTCCGACCGCAACGACACTTCTAGATTTAGAAATAGACTGAGATTACCAAGAACACTATCACCGTCCCTGTGGGATTCGACTATCTTATATACTATAACTCGACACCGTCCGCTTGCGGATTGAACCTGAAGTCGTAGCCTAGGAGCCATATCACGCCTGGCGATCGTGACACCGCCAGGTGGGTCCTAGGTGTAGATTGTGGGCGCGTCAGTGAGCTAGCCTGAATCGATGGATGGGTTGTCACGGAATGAAAATACAGGGTTAAACAATATAAAGGGAAACCCGAGACTTCGGTTTCTACCCTATCACGTGTTCTCGCTATTACGACCGGCGGATAGGATAACGATCGGGATTAGGGTTTAGTGGTGAGACGTTGCCTCTAAGAGTGATACCAGCGTCCCATGGGCCCAATATTCCGGTCGGTGCCCAGGATGATACGCCGGACTACCCGGGTTCGGTCAGTGGGCATTCCCATGTCCATTAACACTGACTGACTCCGGGAGCACTAAACTCGCAACGATAACTCCCAACATCTCATCCTGCCGCTCCCGCGCGCTAGGATTCGACGTTTATGCTAAGGGCGTGAGCTATGGCTAGGGAGTCAACCGCCAAGTTTATTCCCCATTGGCCCAACGATCAAAGGCGGTCTTTTTCCCGCCGTTGACAATAAAACACCCAGCGTAACCAATAGATTCCTATTCCCTATCGATATCCTAGTCCTATGGAGGCATTAGAGAGAACCCACAAAGGGGTTTCCACCAAAATCCCAGATTAGGGAACTACTCACACATTTTAGCTAAAAAGCGATCTAAATGAAAATCGACCGTTGAAAACATAATCAAGCAATTGAAACGAAGTAATTGCTATGTAATTAACACTATATTAAAATTTCATAAAGATATGAACACTTACAAATAACCAAAAAATTCCAGCCGTCACAAGAGAGAAAAGACAAAATAAAATATAGCTCTCGTTTCTGAAAACCTAGGGGTTCTATATATAGAAAACGACGTCACCCGATCGGTTGAAGAATCAACCGATCAGGTGACCTGCTGCGATCTTTGGCAGCGGTCTTCAAAAATATCACCCGGTCATGCGACACGATCGGTTGGCGGAAGCAGTTGGTCGTTTGGATCTTGCAGTCGCCGGGTGAACCGATTGGTTGATAAATCAACCGATCTGTTGGTAACGTTGCCAAAAAGACAGAAAGTTGCGACGTTTTGGCACGGTTAGTTGGCGGTCGGGTGAGCTCTCCGGGTCGTGTCTTCGGGGAAATCGGCTACAGATGAACCGATCGGGTGAAGGTCACCTGATCGGTTGGAGTTCATCTCCAAATTCCCGAGAGGTCATGTTGGGCTGAACCGGTCGGTTGATGCCCATGTTGCTTCAGCGGCTGTCCGGGTCGTGCACGCGTGCATCACCCGATCGGTTGGCTGTGTCCAACCGATCGGGTGGGGGCTGAAAGATAGCTATCTTGGTCGTTTGACCCCCCCGGATCACGCGTGACTCCTCCCGTTGCTCCGAGGACTTATGATATCTTAGTTATGTGTCCCCTACGCTGGCAAACTCCTGCAAACACGCAAAAACACGGAGAAGAAAAAGAAAACTAGAAAATACGAGAAAACGGATACGAGACGACGAAAAACAACGGAAAAACACAAAAGAAGACGTGTGTGAATATATGAAATATAAACACACGTCAAAATCCCCCAAGATGAACCCTTCCTCGTCCTCGAGGAAGACGAGTGAGAGTATGAGCTCGGAGGAAGAAAATAGAGAGGAAGAGAGAAAAAGAGAGCTCTAAATCCTAGATCGCCCGTCAGGGCCAACAAAATTAAAAACGCCATACCAAGCAAGCAAATGCCAAATCGCAACACTAAACCAAGGAATACGAGTCCAGACAAGAGTCGTGGGCCCACGCGGTGAAGCGTGAGTGAGTGTGGTCGTGTGCTAGCAGACGGTGTCACTATCTACATTGTGCTATAAGCTCCATATACACAAATCCAAGGAAAGACCCAAGTATCGATTCGATTTGAAATAAGAGGTGAATATATAGCTCAAGCATGCATGAGAGGAAAGTGAGAATCGAAACGTATCATGTGTCAGAGACTCCACAGCTAGGGACTTGGACGTCACCACACTATTGCCTAGATAATAGCTAGAAATTCCATTTTCCAAGTGTTTTCGAAAGCGATGGGGGGTTGAGATGATGTGGAATAGAACACTCGGTGCAAATTCTCGCCTTCCCTTTATTCTCGGTAGGTAGGAAAATATTCACACACATTTTTTGGGTTTTGGATATATGTATTTTTTTGGTCTTTTGGCTACACATATGTATTTTTTTCTTTTCTTTTCTCTTTTTTTTGGGTTTTTCTTTTCTCTTTTTTTTGTGGATTTTTGGATTTTGGGGTATATACACGTGTGTACTCTCCCAAGTGGGAGAACGGTACACGACGAGGGGATCTACACCAAGTAAAATAAAAAAGAAATCGGATTCTAAACACTTGGGCAGCGGGGATTTTTCGCTAATCAGAGCATAGGCTAAATGGGCTATCCTAGTCCTAATTGTGGAATCCCGACACATGCGAAATGAAGCATACGATATATATATATATATATATATATATATATATATATATATATATATATATATATATATATATATATATTGATGCATACAGAAGCAGACAGGAGGAGCAAATACCGCATATTCAAATCGAAGCATGATAATCTAGGGGCCATTCCTGGACAGGTATATAAATCAAAATCACAAAGTAGAAGCACACCGTAAGCTAGACACGACACACGACTCACACAAAAGCAAAATGGACCCACGATGCATGAAATGCAAGAGGACTCGGCTTCCTAGGGTTAGTGAATGTGATTATCGAAGCCATGCTAGGTGTGTGTGTGATTTTTGTGGCAATTCATCATATGGGGTCATCTCTAGGAGAAAGAGATAAAAAGAAGAAAATAAAAAATAAAAAATAAAAACACGATAAAAACGACTCAAAAACGAATAAAAAGACGCAAATGATGCACGAAGTGCGACTCCCCCAAGCTGAAACTTGCATTGCCCTCAATGCAATAAAAGTGAATACGGGAGGGCAATGAAAATGGGGGGGGAATACGCACCGACTCAAAAAGAAATTAAAAAACAAGAAAAACACACATACAAAAAAGGAAAATAAAGAAAATCACACCACACGACATACAAACAGAAAAATAAAAATAGAAAATTACACCACATGACAAATAAACAGAAAATAAAAATAGAAAATCACATCACACGACAAATAAACAGAAAATTAAAAATAGAAAATCACACCACACGACATAAATAAACAAACACACATAGAAAACATCACACGACAGCACACAGAAAAATTGACTTCCCCCAAGCTAGACGTGACAAAACTAGCGATATGATATGATCATGAAAATGCAGAGATATGCAAGGGGGAGGTCAAAAAACAAAATGGAATCAAAAAGCAGGAGAGGAATCATCCTCGTCCTCCTCTGTGGAAGATGTGGGGGATGCGATGGAGTGGGCGGGAGAGGTGACTGGTGTGCAGAGAAGTGGAGAAATTGGTCGAGGTGATGGATCGGTGGGTGTGGAGGTGTGAATGATGGGTGTGGTAGTGGTGGTGATGGTGAGTGGGAGTGAAAGGGCGACCAACGCGGTGGTAGATGGGGTAGAAACGGCGGTAGATGGGTGGATACGGCGACGGTAGAGGATGGTGGGGGAAGTGATCGCGATCGCACCTGCAATTTCTTGCGGCGCACATATGGAGTGACAGAAGTGGAGGGTGGTGGATCTGTGGGGACGACAGTGGAGGGAATGTAAACGGTGGGAGTAGATGAGGTGGTGGGAATGGAAGTGGTGATGGAAGTGGTGAAAGGAGGGGATGGTCGCCTAGGGGGTGATGGTGGACGGGAAAATCATCAAGGGGGTGAAGGTGGTGGAGAGGGGTTTGGTGTGGGAGGGGGTGGTCCGTGGACGTGAGTGAGAATGCGGAGGATGGTGGCCACGTCCCTCTCAAGCGCGAGGAAACTTGGGTGAGTGAAGATCGAAGAGGATGGGTCCGAGGGGGCGGAGGATGAAATGACAGTGCGAAGTGAAGCCAGCTCAGTCTCGAGACCGAGGCGAGCGGATGTGGCTCGAAGAAAGGAGGTGGTGGTGGTAGTACGGACTGGAGGTGTGGTGACAGTGGTGGTGGGGACAGAAGCAGGGACGACACTACTAGGCCCAGTCCTGGGGTCTCCACGGGATGCATGAATGTCCTGCTCACCTAAGTGGGCGGCAGGGGAAGGTGGTCTGGGTGCACCTGGGATAAATGGAAGACGTAACCCCCCAGAAAGTCAGG